>CAWUFW010008144.1:742500-923643 GCA_963921515.1 Calotriton arnoldi
CTCCTGCATCCACACACTCAAAATACCCAAGAAGATTGTGAAATGGCTCCCCACCAACACTTGCAGAACCTTCACTCAAGCCCCTCACCATCAGCAAGCTGGACTATGACAATGAACTCTATGCTGGGATCAATGCTCAACTGAGCGGAAAATTCCAGCCAAATCTACACAACTCAAAGAGCTCCACAAACAAGCAACACCTCATGAACACACACAAAGCCTTACACAACAGTGGCAACACATGACTCAAAAACTGCATAAACGTCTCAGCCGGACTCCTCGCACACACTCCTTGCATATGCAGAACCAGAACAGACAGGCGTGCCTTCTACCTCGCTCCTAAAGCCAGGAACGATGTGCCTGTGTACTTCAGAGCCACCTCATCAGTTCTTGAATCTCACAAGCAACTGAACACCTGGTTCTTAACCAAGCCCCAGCCCTGGCTCAACCCTTATAGCTTCTGCTTCAGTGCCAGGATACCTTCCAGAGTGAGTTATGCGCTATACAAGTACATGTAACATAAAATATAGTGGAGGCAGAGGCTGAACATAATACCAGGTAGGAGCTCACAGTGTCTTCAGCTCTCACTAAGAAAATGCCATGGAGGCAGTGGAGTAATCACAGTGGCTATACAGTTCTGGTCTGTCTGGACTGCTGCAGTTGAGTCCATCCTGGTGGTGTGCAAGATGGACTCCTTGAATATGCCTCTTTTTCCCGCATACCATTACCCCGCATGTTGTTACAATGCGGTCGTTACAACGACTGTGTTGTAACAACGCATACCATTACCCCACAAGTCGTAACAACGACTTGCGGAGGGGGGGCGCTGGATGTTGGAATAGTAAAATTTACTATTCCAACTTCAGTCTGTGCGGACTGTAGGGAAGGTGTTGGATTTTAAATCCAACACCTTCTCCCCCCTCCGCAAGTCATTGTAACGACTTGCGGGGTAATGGTATGAGTTGTCACAACGCGGTCGTTGTTACGACCGTGTTGTAACAGCATGCGGGGTTATGGATGCGGGGTGACGGTTGTTTACCAGACTCCTTTGGTTTATGTATTTCTCCATCCATACCTATACAGAAAGGAGAAAAAATCCATACGTCACAAGATGGGCACATCATTATGTGGCTGATAGTGCAACCAGTAGCTGAGGAGATTGATCTTTTCCCTATCTCTCTCTTACAATTACATAATTGTGCCATGAATTATGCAAGTCATTATGTCAGACCTAGTAAAAGTTGGTTAAAAAAACTACCTTACACCCAATTTGCTTATTTATCTATTTACCATCTATCTATCTATCTATCTATCTATCTATCTATCTATCTATCTATCTATCTATCTATCTATCTATTTATCTTTTGTTTATTTATGCATATGCTGTTTATTTATGCATTGTCTGATGTTCAAACCATCTGCATCTTAAACATATTACGTACTAAATGTTCTTGTATGCAAAAGAGTCCTTGAAGGGTACCCTGATGTTTTTCAAATTAAATTCTTTTAAAAAGCAAGCATTATTAGGGAGAAAACCATGCAGTCTTAGGTGAGATCCGAGGTATGCATAAATCACAATGATGTAGTCTATGCAAGTAGCATTTACAAAACACTTTGGGTCCGCTTTAGATCTTGGCGGTCTTACCACCATCCCTCCGCAGTGGTGGTCCCTAGTACTCCGGCGAGTTAACGGTCTTTTGTCCACCCTCTTTAGATGCATATAGTCTCCCTCGCCATCTGCGTCGACACAGTGTTTCCCACTGAGGTTGCTGCACACCACTGCCGATGAGGCAGACTTCAATACTGGCAAATACTACTTCATCGCCATCAGGGCGGCAGTTTCCTGCAGAGCACATTTAGATTTCTCAGTTGTGCTGGCGGTCTACTAGCAGCAGTTCCCAGATAGAGTGAGTCCATCTAGTAGAACACACCTGATGTCCATTGGCCAAATAGAAACAACTGCATACCACACTATAAAACACACCCCATTTCAGACCAGGATCCTTTGCCATTCCACTGCACCACGACTTTTGCTACGAGAGGCTTAGCCAGTCAAGTGGGGTTTTATTGTTCATTCTCCCTGTCTCCTGTCCATTTATCCCCTTTCATTTAGTACCCTGTGGTCAATTATTTAATTTATTCTTAGTTTTTGCACAATACCAGGCCCCAACCCTCCATGTTTTACTCAGGGATAATTTTCAGTCCTAAGAGTAGAGCCACAATTGTTTGGAGCCCAAGTCCAAAATACACCCCAATCCCACAAAAGGCAATTGTGATCCAGAATAGTCGACAGAGTGAATGCTTTAGCAAACAACCTGCACACAGAGGAGGACATTAGGAAGCTGTGGAACGATCTGCGGGGAAGGATGCATTTCCTGGCCTCCAAGCATCACATGGAGGCCAACAGGACTGGTGGTGGTTCTCCCAGGCCCCCAATACCATTAATGCCCTGGGAGAAGAAAATGTTGCAGATCCTACATACTGAAGAAGTTACAGGAATACCTGGGGGAGTGAAGTCTGGTAATTTACTTTTTGCAAAGTCTCAATAAACCTCAGTGTCCTGTTTGTTCTCATCTCAGCTGTTGCCAATGTGTTCTGCACATATTTTCATTACATAGAAACCTCAAACTATCAGTATCACAGAATTTAGAATGTTTGGTTGAATGTATTGTGTTGCATCTAAGATTAAAGGTGTCAATATCCATTGCATGTCACATGATGGTATGGTGACTGCAAATGTTACAACTTCACATTTTCAACAGTTATGTTCCACTAACCATTTTGCAAGTGTTGGTAAGTTGAAATTACTACAACTACCATGATGCCCTGTTTCTGATTCTTAAAAAGAATATTGCTATCCCATATTGCTCATTCTCTCTTCTCTAATAGATTTCAACATATGGTAAAGTGTCACGAGTGATCAATCCCTATTCAATGCTCTATTCTGAAAATGGTTTGCGTTTTTTTCTGAATGTTGTGATGTTCTTCTCAAACAATTGAATTGTTGTCATGAGTTCCACAAATCAAACTGTGTTGACACAAAGTTTTTAAGGTATGGCATTTACTATGCTGGATATAAGTAGCACTTGCAAAAATTTACTCTGCGCTGTTCAAATGATGTCTAATGCCAAACTTCCATTCTAGTTGTGGAAATGTCTGTTTTGACGTCAACTAGGCCTTGGAATTGTCAATTACACATTTCACCTCTCCACTGTGCTGACCTGAATGGTTAGGAGGTGTTAGATCTACTCCCTAATCACTTCATGAACATTACAGGACATCTTATTACCTGCTTATGTGAAATTGCACTGTCTGAAATTGGTGAAGGTTATGGTAATATGTGCAATACCACTGAAAACTATCATCACAATAATCTCTACCTATTTTGTCTACTAGGTATCTATATTTTATGTCTCAAAAGATTTGAATGTACAATACACACTATTACTAATAAAACTTTTCTCAGTTTCTCAGTAGGTCCAACTGGCAGAGTACGTGGCCAGGAATCTGCCACTGAAGAGATCCCCACTCCAGCCCAGGATCAAGCCTTCAGTGACGACAACACTCCTGGGAATATGGAGGATGATGAGGAGGCTGGCCCATCTGGTCAGTATGAGCAGACGACTCCAGTGACACTGACTGCCCCCACACTGACACCTCCCACCACAGCTGTAACACCACAGCAATCCGAAGACTCCAGCTCCTGTATTCCTACCACTGTGACACTGATCATGTGCCCCCCAGTCCTGGGCGATGTTGAGGCCACACCACCACCAGCTACATCTCCATAGCAACCAGTTGGATAGGGCACACTGTTGTATTCCGCTTTAGGTGTCCGTATATAGGCTTTCCTGAACCATGTCCTTATATAGGCACAATTCGCATTGCCCTTATATAGGCATAAAATCCCAGTCCTTATTTAGGCATTAGCCATGTACTCCAAATACAGGCATGGTCACCGGCATCCGTCCACCCTAACGTCACAACGAGTTCTTAGAAACCAGACCCTTAAGCTCTTGGGAGTTCCCCTAGCACAGGATTATTGATTTCTCCAAGAACTCATCTATTATGCATGAACCGCTATTCCTTAAGGGTTCATTCCTGACGTCTTCCTCTGTCCGACTTCACGTCAATGCTAACATACCAAGGCACCTACCAGGTATAAATATACCTTCCCTTGCCTAAGCAAGTTAGGAGGAGACCTCGACTTTAGAGGAGCCCGTATCCCGGCCTGACGCACTGAGAAGAGACGCTGTCATCCCTGCTCACAGAGAATCCAGCTTCCAGTGTTCTGACTCCCCTTGCGGGGTGTTAGAGTTCGAAGATCCGGAAAGAGATTCCCACCTCTCTCATTCTCAAGGTATGGAGCTGACTAGAACCTAGAGGGACTCTTGGCATATCAGACTCTTAGTATATCATACTATAGAATACTTCACCTACTTCTTACCTTGTCCTACACCTAGGTTAGGTTAGGTACACTGGGGTAGAACTAGCTTAGAGGCGCATTGTATGAGTACTCGCATTTTTAGCTTATGTTATTTATGTATATGAATATATGTTTGATAGCTAAAAGATAATGCTAGCGCAGTATTATTTCTTTCTACTGCTTACGCTGTACATTATATATCTTGCATACTGTCTTGTGATCATAACAGCTCATATCTCTTACACGAGAAACAAGACTGTTTAATAAATCCTTTTATTGAAACGCCCGTCTTTTCTTTCTGTGTAACTCTGAAGAAACTAAGCATGCACGATTAGCTGAGTGAAACTGTTATCTATTGTTTCCACGATTCTGAGAGTGTTCCGATTCTAAAGGGAAACAAAGTTGTCATGTTTATGCGGTTGCCAGAAACTACTCCCTTCTTGTTTACAAGGAGTTTCTAGTGGCCTCTGAGCTAGCTGGCACAAAGTAATTGAGTTTAATATACTCGATAGGGACATACTGACCTCAGTCCTATGTCAAACCTATAGGGTATATTATTCCAATGCGCAGAGCCTATCAGGGAAATAAGAATTACACTACATGGCGCCCAACCGTTTGGTAAGGCAGTAATTTAACGCTAGATACTTAGTAACTCAGTAGTGCTTTTCTCTCAGAGACCCCTACTCACATACTCCATAAGACGTCTGGAGTGGGTAGGGTTAAGTATCCGCCAAAGCTAGAATAGGACAAAAAACCCTATATATTAGCTGTTTGGTTTGTTCAACGTTGAAGGATACAGTGTTCCAAAATATTGTGCACCTTATCTTTTGTTTCCTTGAAACTTGTTCTACATTTTTCAAAAAACAATGTCTGACACCGAGAACGGTGTAGCTGCGCCTGACCCAGTCGTAACAGCTTTTAACTTTACAGGTTTAAATGAAACCGAGGAGGGTGTTATAGACATCGCTCCAAATTTAAGGAGAGCCATCACTCTAAAACTTATAAAACACGGCCTACCACCAAGAGGTGGTAGAGCAGTTTTCGTGATAGAGGCACACGAATCCTTTCAGGCAGAGGTATTCTATTCATGGATAGTATTCCCAGAATCAAATCCAGTCACAAGAGTGTTTCACTTCTACAAAGAAGATGAACCACCAGAGGAATATATTCCTTTCGAGGATATTGAAATTCCACTCACATACCAGGAGCATAATCTCTGGTTTAAAGGCGCCCTAAAACATCACAAAAACATTACCAGGCTCGGTCCACTAGGTAGACCAGGAGCAACATGGCCGATTCTAGCCAGCTACACACCTCCTCCTGACATCGAAGGAATGTCAGACGAGGAATTACTTACTCAACTACAAGAGTTAATAAAAATTTACAGACAATTAGTCCAATATGTCATGTGGACTTTCACAGTCCAACCACCATTGACCATTCCAAATCAAACCCCTCAACAGGGGAATACACTAAAAATTACTCCACAGACTTTACACGCAGTCATGGGTAAAATGCCCACAAAACGTGAGCAAATTCCATTCTGGATAGCTCAAAAAATTACTCAAATCGAAGCAGTATTTCCTAATACTAGCCCTTATGAGAAACACAGAATCCTAACAATCTGTTTACCAATGGGGCTCACACCACAACTGGAAGATTGCACCACTTGGGGCGCAGTCTTTGCTGCCATCTATACTAAAACACATGGCGTTCCGTCAATTGCAGTAATACCAGATGTCCTGAAACAAATTCAAAACGAATACGGGGCAGAGCCTGCTCTGAATTTAGGTATGAAATTACTGAAAAACTTCGACCAGGTCTCAACAATAATATTATCTAATATTAAAGGGGAGGCAGCATCAGTGGCGATCCGCCAACGATTAAGGGAATTTGATGTAACAGAACATCAAACTGAACTACCCAGAATAATAGAACAATCTTATGCAGAATTAGGCAGAGATAGTTTGGGTGGAAAACCTTTGAAGCCAAAACTATCTGAAAGTCCTGAGAAGGACTCTATTAGACAAACTCCTACATCTTCTAAAAAGAAGTGGGAAACTAATAAACAAAATTCAAGAGAGACACGTTCTCAATCCTGCAGTAGGTCTCCTCAAAAGGAGCCCTCTGAAAGAAGGTATAACCTCAGGAATAGGGATAATTTAAGAAAACCTGACAGGTATCAAGATACTGATACACGTTCCTCTCGTACCTTTCAGATATCGTCACAGACATCGGAAAGAAGAGGACGGTCAGAACATAGAGAAGAACGTGTGAAATCGAAAGACGACAAACACGTTCAGAAAAATAAATCAAAACCTCAATTCTCAAAAAAGAAGGCAGCAGGTCTGAAGATCAGACATGCCGAGGATACTAAGAACACAGCTCAAGAACGGAGAATGGGCTCAGACAATGCTGGACAGTGCAGCAGAAGTCACAATAGCTCGCCAGAACCTGAAGGAACTTCTGGAGATAGTGGACTTGAATGAGTACATCACAGTAGAGACTGTAGACACCAGGGTTAGTACTCCACAAAAGTTATATGAAATAACACTCCGAATGGAGGGAGACATACCAAGAAAGGTGAAAATACTCTTTGGGAAAAACTTTCAAGAGGTTATGATATACTTCTAGCAGAAAAAGACTGGCCACCACAATTTGTCAGGGAATGCCCACATGGCGAGGACATCATTATGCCAGCCTTCTCCAACCATATTCCAATTCACCTAAAATATACTTATGCCAGGAAATGGGCAGTTGCCCAGGCCCCAGCATTATACAAAAATCATGTAGGATGGGATGAGGACTCACCTCACCATAAAATACAGTTAAAAAATGAACCTACTGCACAAAGGCAGTATCCAATAAAGCAAGAAGCTAAAAAACAGGTCAGGGAGATCTTAGATCAACTTGAATACCAAGGGGTGATTGAAACATGCACCTCCTCAATGAACAATACTTTGTTTCCTGTATCCAAACCAGACAATACATATCGTCTAGTTTTGGATTACAGACACTTGAACACTTGTTCTAAAACATTTGCAGTGGAAAATGCACATAGTACAGCATTAATGAATAACATTGTGCGCAAAAATATAAAACCACATTGGACATTTCAAATGGTTTCTTTTGTCAAAACATAGCACCTGAAAGCAGGTACTTAACAGCTTTCTCAATAATGGGGACCCAGCGTCAATTTTGTAGACTCCCACAAGGGTTCAAGAACAGCCCAGGGTTATTCTCAGCGAGGATAACAGAGTTACTACAAATTTATGATAATGAGGCATTGTCATATGTCGATGACATCTATCTGACAGACGATGACCTGGTTAGGCACTTGAACAGGGTGAGTACCATTATATTGGGCTTCGCCTCTGAAGGCTATAAATTCAACTTTAAAAAATCTAGAATTGCCCATCTCAACGTCCTTTTCCTAGGATATGAGCTTTCAAGTGAAGGCAAGAGCCTGACAGCTAACTTTTTAGAAAAGTATGCGCTGCTCCAACCTCCAAAAACACTGAAAAATTTACAATCCATCTTGGGTTTCCTAAATTTTGGAAGAACTTACATTCTAAATTACGCAGAAAGGGTTGAACCTCTCCACGAATTAATCAAACCTGATTTTTCAATCAAACATTGGACACAAGAACACACAGAAATCCTGCGTTCACTCCAAGCTAACATGTTAGCAACAAATAACTTACAAACACGCGTAAATACACGCAATTTAGTGATCCGAATAATTTCGGGACAATGCGGATTCACCTATTTAACATTTAATGAGGGTGAAAAAGTACCAATAGCATACAAATCACATTTGTATACACAAGCAGAAATGCGCTTCACTTCAACTGAAAAATACTGACAGCAGTTCAAACCGCTGTAGCAAAAGAAAGAGCTCTAGCCCAAGGGAAACGCATTATTGTCGTAACCCCAGTACCAGCCTTAGAGGCGGTCACAAAAGCGAGCATTCCGAATGCAAAAGCTTTACATCCTAGATGGATACATTGGGTTAATTCTCTTGCTGCAACAGATGTTGAATATGTTTTTGATCATGATTTAAAAACACAAGCGTTCCTGCAATATGAACATGAATGTCCTCTGCCCACTGAAATTCTGCCTCTCGATCAGTACGAATTTATAATTTACACTGACGGATCAGCACAACCCGCTACAGGGAGTAAGCAAGCTTACAGTGCAGCATGCGCTATCGTTAAAGGTCGCATGCAAGATGGTAACTTCAGACCAATGGTCACTAAAACTCAATCTCTAGGAGACCGTACAGCTCAGCGAGCTGAACTACAAGCATTCAAACTGGCACTTGAAAATACAGATCGCGAATTCCCCACACTCATAGTGTGCGATTCTTTTTACTGTGCTCAGTCGTATAATGAATATATACAGAATTGGCTTGAAAATGGGTTCAAAGGTGCAAAAGGTGGCACAATAAAGCATAAAACACTTTGGGAACAAGTAGTTCAGTTAAAAAACGAACTACCAAAAGCTCACGTGATACACACGCTGAGTCATCAACGTGATGGCGTTCACGTTGCAGGGAATTAATTGGCTGACGAAGCCGCAAAGGGGGCTGTTCAGACGGCTTCCGTAGCTGCGATCACTAGTTCAAAAACGAGAATAGACAGTGAGATATTGTTGGCTGTCAATGCTTCAAGCAAAGGCAGTGGTACAGCGTTACCAAAAAAAATTCCACTCAAGTACTCTTATGTAATTGATGCGAACAACGTTCCTTTTGCTCGAATCCCTGGAGTGGGGGATAGGGTCATTCCAAACAAGGAGCGTAGATTAGGACTGATCCTAGCAGCACATGAAGGGATAGCCTCTGCCCATGCAGGTGTTTCTGCAACAGTATCTTTACTTAAACAAAGATATTGGTGGCCTGGCATTAGGAAACAGACCAAGAACTATGTTTTAGAATGTGAAATATGCCAACAGATGAAAGTCTCCACAGTGAAACGTCCTGCACAGACACCCCTGTTAATTTCAGACAAACCATTAGCTTGTGTTTACCTGGACCACTGCGGTCCCTTGCAAAGGGACGGTAACTATAAATATATAATGGTCGCAGTGGATTCGTGCTCAAGGTTCCTATGGATATGGCCTCAGCGCTCGGCTGACGCTCGAACTGTTATAAAAGATTTGCGAGTCTTTATCGGCACATACGCAATAGGCACACTACATTCTGACCAGGGCCCTGCGTTTAGCTCTCAGGCTTACAAAGAAGCCATGGCCAGTTTGGGCGTAGCATTGCGGTACTCCTCTCCGTTTCATCCTGAGGGAAATTCTGTTGTGGAAAGGAAAAACCAGGACATAAAGCAGTCTATAACAGCTAGAGTATTAGGTTCGGGTGATGGGTGGGTCAAACATCTTTATGGGGTCCAACGCTCATTAAATAATTTGCCAAGAAGTTCTCTAGGGGGGTCACTCCATACGAGGTCCTATTTGGGACAAGAATGTGGGTTCCTGATCTCGAATGTAAAGGCACAGTGGTGGAAAATAAACCCTTTGATATCAAAGATCGTTTGACTGTTTTACAGGATTTAAATGAACTAAGATCGAAACAAAGCAACGTGTTCCTGAAGCCAACCACCACTGGGGAAAAACCGGCAGTCCCAGCAAGGCCTGTCTGGATCCCAAAAGGTGGGGATCTAGTCAGAGAAAAGATTGCGGACAAGAAGGAATTTGGACCTTCTTACAGACAACCAGTACCTGTCCTAGCCATTCACGGAACAAGAACAGTACTTCTGCCGCCCCTTGCTGGAAAAAAGGAGAAAAGATTTGTGTCAATCGACCTCATCAAACCACAGTATGTGGCCAATACTAAATAGTAGGCCTCGTGGACTCCGACCTAGTAGCAGACACACTCCTCTCGCTACTATCCAAGAGGTTCAGACTGAAAGACTAATAACCATCGAGAATTCAGCAGTAACAGATGAAGGACTAAGCAACAATGCTATGAAACTCATCCCTCTTGAAACTCAAGTAACAGTTCGTCCAGATGCACCTGTCTACACCAACGTAACAAGTGATCAACTGGTTCCAGCGATTTCAACAAATCCTGATGCAATTTCAACAATTGACCGAACTGCTTCTGGCTATTTCATTAACTTTGATACGTTTTCTGAGGATCCGAGTGAGCCTGAAACGACGCCAGCCATAAAAACTTTCAAGCAACAAGTACAAGCCCTTTTTCATTTCCTGAAAGAGACTTATCTGGTTTCACCATGGATTGAAATATGGATTATTTCTGGAATATTTTCCTTTCTGTTTTGGCTAGCTTTGGTTATGACTATGAGCGTGCTTATAAATGGCAGATACATCCGTTTGGACACTGAAAGTAAAAATGTGAACTTACTTTTAAAACCACACAAATCTTCCCATCGTGAAACAAGAGACTTGTCAGCAGTGAACATCACAGCTGTTCCTATACAGGATGGTATAGTTTGGGACAAAACCGATTTCGATATATTCCGCCCCACGGAACTTTTGAAGATTCCACATTTATTTAAAATTTCATTAAGTGACTTTATTACCTCCAGTACCTATTCTGATGATTGGGACTTTGAGACTGTAAATGATATGAAGTCTGACCTAGAAAGGTCTGCTGCATTCTCTAACAATGAATATTTAGAGGGTTCATCAGACTATGAACAGCTTTATTGTTACAACCACTATGGTCATCATTTTTTGCATAAATCTGCAACACCTAGAAATGTGTTTAAATTTAACCAATGGGAACATTGTCCTACACCTCCAAAGGGTAGTTCAAAAACGTTTGCAAATAAGTTTCCATATTTTTCATGGTACAATACATCTGATCCAGAAACATTTTTCTATAAGAATGTAAACAAAACAGGTCAGAAAATTATGTTAACTAATACAAAACAGATTTATTCTGCAGCCTTTATTACCCAACTGTCTAGACAAGGATTTGACTTTTGGAAAGACACATTAGACACAAAATCTGTCTGGGGTTCTAAAGATTGGCAAGTGCAGGGGATAGAAGCTTTATTTAGAGCATGTATCATCCCACATCAAATAATGTTTTTGAATGACACTGTGCAACAAACGTCTTGCCTTGGTTTAGCCAAGATCAAAGACATGAACACACCTTCTGTACCAACACCTGCAAGTAATAACACTACACAGGGAGCGGTCACAGTAGACACAATACTACAAAACAACAGATCAGATCCTGATTGGAAAAAATGGTTGCTCTGGCCCACAGACACAAACATATGTCAAGAAAGATTCCTGAATAAAACACAGGGCTTTACTATCCATAGGCCAGACCCACGATATGTTCAAAGACAACATCCGGGGGTAGTAACAACATACAGTGTAGGGAAATTGTGCCTTGACTGGTTACAAAAGTCTACACTTGAGGATGTGAAACAACACTTATCTTTACTTAAAGAAGACGCAGACCTTAGAGAATTCTTGCTAGGACCAAGAAAACGGCATCAAAAACGTTTCATATATGCCGGCATTTATGCTGCTTATAATGAGATATGGAAGGTTTCACAGGCAGAGGCCGCAGAAAGAATATGTGAACTTGATCGTATTAACTTAGAGAAATCTCTCACTGTGGTCGACAATGGGTTAACAACTTAGTCATCCAGAATTTATTCATTGGACAACATTGTATCCTCTGCTATTGACATACTGGAACAAGATTTAGCCATGTTACAACAAGGCCAGTCTCAGTTATGTTCTATTATGTTATTAGGCTGGGAGCAGAGTATACAGTGCTGAGCATTGAAGAACTGGAAAAATTACCATTCACAGTGGCAGAAAAACCAGCTACAGAATGGCTTATTCATGGCAAAATAACTCTGCCTATCTCTACTTTTCATTTTCAGTATTGCCTCAAACAAATGCAAGCAGGCAAATATGAAAGGTTGGGTAAAGAATACATTAAGACATCCTGGGATTTACCTTACGAATACAGATGTTGGAGTGGGGACCGTGAAGTGTTTCTAAGCGGTACAAACTGTGAAAAGGCATTAAGCGGTTCTCTCATATGTCAGGACATTTCTTTACAAGGGACTTGTAATGGTTCTGTGGCAAATTTGTCCTGCCACCTGCAAGGTACACAGGCTGCTGTGATTAATCCAACGTTTGGCCAACTTTCTAATGGGAGTTACCTCATGTTGAATGATCAGAGTTGCTGTGGCATGTTGCCAGGAATCCCATATCTGGTAACGGTCGACTCCAGGGTTACTTGCTGTATGCAAGTATTGTTCCCCCAAACAGAGACAGTCAGGGAGTCGCCTCTATGGCCTTCATTGAATGTTTCTTTTATACGTTTTGATTCTTTAAGCAGAATGAAAGCCATGCTTTTACAACAGACCGTGCCTTTGACCTCAGCCAAAGAAACCTATGATTTACAAATTACAAGGACTTTGGCTGAGATACAGGCTTTAATTCGTACAAACTGCCCTATACATTTTGTACAAATGATGGGACGTATTTTAAAGATGTCTGATACAAGCGGGATTGTACATGTATTTAAGACCATCTGTTCAGGACTGTTAGCACCCTTCCAAGCAGTCCTCAGAATCATCCCAAACTTCGCACATTCGGTGTTTGGTGGTGTGCCATTAATTCTAGCACTTGTTGCAGGAATCCTGTTTCTATTCCTACTACTACGCTATGGCAAGCCTATTCACCGGCATCACTCAGAGCGATGTGGAGAAAGCTCTCCTAGAACGGAAGTGCCGTGAGCGCATAGTGCAACTTTTGGGCATACCTCATCTACGGGAACTTAATACAACATGGTTTCTGTCATTTAGACCAATCTGGCAAGACTGCATCTTACCTGTTCTACGCTGCCTGCTTTGCGGTGAAGAATGCGTGCTAGACACCTGTCTAACACTCCCATCAGTCATGCCAACGGATATCGATACTCTGCTGGACCCGATAACGGCCCACGCTCTGTGTTGTCCCCAGAGGCTACCAATCCTGATGATGCCATTCATTGAGATCTCACAGACGCTTCCTGCTGCTGCTGAGGTACGAGATGGATCAACAGGCACACAGGTAACAACGGACGCGAACATTGCTGCGGCATCCTATGCTGAAGGCGATTCTTCTCATCTCTGTGCAGTTAACCTTCTGAACGAGGTATTCCAAATGTCACCAACATCGGTAGACGATATTTTGACTACAGAAATAGATGATTTCATGTTTACACCAGACCCATACACTGACTTTGATTCGGCTCTCAGTGTACCAGGGACGCAATGAAATTTGGCCTCCATATTTTCAAAACAGAACAAAACTTGGAACTTTTCCTAAAATTGAACTTTTTCTCTAATTTTTGAAAATACATGGCAACTCAATCTGCTTACAGTAGAACTATTCATATAAAACAGACTTTTTTTTAATACTTCCAGGGACACATTGTCACCTTATTTTACTATAATTTCATTTTAAACATCATGTTATGAAATGGCCTTGATTTTTGAAAACTTGTCAACCATTTCGTATATTTCTGTTTATTCATTCATGTTGCATTTTTATTTATGATATATGCTCAGAATGAAAAAATGCTTTAAAATGTACAGTACCTATTGCATTACATGTTTTAGCAACAGTTTCTTTTAAAGACTTCTTTTTAATATGCTTTTAGAAATGTTTTTAGCAACATGTGGTACTCAGTTTAATGTTTAGCATTTCATGTTTAGCATTTAGTATTATCGTTCATTCGAAAGTGGAGTGGGTGTTGTATTCCGCTTTAGGTGTCCGTATATAGGCTTTCCTGAACCATGTCCTTATATAGGCACAATTCGCATACCCCTTATATAGGCATAAAATCCCAGTCCTTATTTAGGCATTAGCCATGCACTCCAAATACAGGCATGTCACCGACATCCGTCCACCCTAACGTCACGAGTTCTTAGAAACCAGACCCTTAAGCTCTTGGGAGTTCCCCTAGCACAGAATTATTGATTTCTCCAAGAACTCATCTATTATGCATGAACCGCTATTCCTTAAGGGTTCATTCCTGACGTCTTCCTCTATCCGACTTCACGTCAATGCTAACATTCCAAGGCACCTACCAGGTATAAATATACCTTCCCTTGCCTAAGCAAGTTAGGAGGAGATCTCGACTTTAGAGGAGCCCGTATCTCGGCCTGACGCACTGAGAAGAGACGCTGTCATCCCTGCTCGCAGAGAATCCAGCTTCCAGTGTTCTGACTCCCTTCGTGGGGTGTTAGAGTTCGAAGATCCGGAAAGAGATTCCCACCTCTCTCATTCTCAAGGTATGGAGCTGACTAGAACCTAGAGGGACTCTTGGCATATCAGACTCTTAGTATATCATACTATAGAATACTTCACCTACTTCTTACCTTGTCCTACACCTAGGTTAGGTTAGGTACACTGGGGTAGAACTAGCTTAAAGATGCATCGTATGAGTGCTCGCATTTTTAGCTAATGTTATTTATGTATATGAATATATGTGTGATAGCTAAAAGATAATGCTAGCGCAGTATTATTTCTTTCTACTGCTTACGCTGTACATTATATATCTTGCATACTGTCTTGTGATCATAACAGCTCATATCTCTTACACGAGAAACAAGACTGTTCAATAAATCCTTTTATTGAAACGCCCGTCTTTTCTTTCTGTGTAACTCTGAAGAAACTAAGCATGCACGATTAGCTGAGTGAAACTGTTATCTATTGTTTCCACGATTCTGAGAGGGTTCCGATTCTAAAGGGAAACAAAGTTGTCATGTTTATGCGGTTGCCAGAAACTACTCCCTTCTTGTTTACAAGGAGTTTCTAGTGGCCTCTGAGCTAGCTGGCACAAAGTAATTAAGTTTAACATACTCGATAGGGACATACTGACCTCAGTCCTATGTCAAACCTATAGGGTATATTATTCCAATGCGCAGAGCCTATTATGGAAATAGGAACTTGTGGCGAGGAGCTGCACCCGGACGATGCCTCCTCTTCTGGGACGCTGCATGAACAATTGCCTCCTTATCTCTCCCCCTATTCCCTCCTCTGTTTTCAGACCCTGGCTCCTGTGAGCAATGCACACTGTCCCTTTAAGTTTCCACGGCGATCTGACTACCTCGTCGATCATGTGACGTGGTCACCTGACTGCCCTCCCTTCAAAGAGGAAGTGTCTCCGGGAATGTTTGGTTCGTGTTGGAGCCCAGCGGAGGAAGCAACGGCGGCGTCTGGAGGAGACCACGACGGACAGACCTTCTTTATCGGCCCAGGACTCGTGGAACGGTGGAAGCACCCCGTCGCGGAGGCGGAAGGAGGTAGCCAGCAGGTCGAGACCCCGCTAGACAGAAAGACGGAAAAGAAGGAACCGGGCCTTATCCGGCAACGCGCTGAATCCTGCCAAGGCCCAGGAGGGTCGTGGCTTCAGAAGGTACGGGGACAACTGGGGGCCGTCTGGGGCAGAGGGAGGCCGGGAGGCGAGGGCAGGCGCTATTGCATATGTCCGGAAGAGGAGCTCAATAATCAGAGGCTTCCTTCCGTAGAGCGCAAGAACTCCTAGAAAGGAGTAGGCGATTCACTGGTGTTGGTTGGTGCCTAGTCCCTCACTCCCTTAACCCCTTTTTATGCTTAAGCACCCCGGAGACCCTCCTTACCGAGTTCTGTTTTCCTTTTTCCCTAAGTTGTGGCGTCTACCTGGTGGGAGCGACCCTTCAGCCCCGAGCAACCTGAAGTCCTGGGACAAGGTTCTCTGACGGAAGAGAACGAAGACTTCACCCTGGGACAAAGGATTTGCAATCCGCTCCACATTGAGCTGTATAGCAGAAACACATTAAAATACTACTCACCTGAACCCTCCCTGTCTCCCTGTCTCCTTCTCCACCGTGCTACACGTGGTGTCAGAAGTAGGATACGAGCACCTGCTATATCATGGAGAACCTAATACAGCAGCTCGTACGTGGTCAGGAGAAGCTTGAGTGGGCAGTGGAACGTGAAATGACAACAGCCAGCGCAGACAGGGAACTCTTTAAGGATACTTTGACTAACCAGGCCGAGCAACTGCAAAAGGTTGCAGATGACCGCCTAGAACTAACTACCCAGTTACAGAACCGTGCAGGTACCGGGCCCAATATCTCCCTACAAAAAAATATCAGAGGCGAAGATCCTGATGCTTTCCTACTTAATTTCGAGAGAGCAGCTAGAGCGTCGGGATGGCCGGAAGCTAAATGGCCATTCTTTTAGCTCCTCTCCTTACCGGAGAAGCCCAAGCCGCGTATCAAGTGGCGAACGCCAATGGGCGCACTCCCTATACCGAAATAAAAGGCGTTGTCCTAGATCACCTTGGACTGGATGCCGAGGCCTACCGGGTCCGGTTCAGGAAGGAGCGAGGGACCCCTGCTGACAATCCTAAAACGCTCTATTTCAAGCTAAAGACGGCAGCAGACAAGTGGCTAAAGCCCCAAACAAGCACAAAAGAAGAAATAATGTCACGTATATATTTAGAACAATATATAGAAGCCCTACCATATCCGATACAGAGGTGGCTCAAGCAACACACCCACCTGACGGCTGAACAGGCAGTAGAAATGGCCACCTCGTTCTACCGTGCCCAACCCCGCACCTTATCAGGAGACATAGAGAAAGCAACACGACCATCTCCCCTTCCGGACGACTAGAAAGGAAACCCACAAAACCCGGCCCGGAACCCTTAAGATCCCGCCACTATCGACCAGAACCCGTCCCTATCAGGGGTCCGCAATGTTTTGAATGCGGGGATTGGGGGCATATTGCTAGGACCTGCCCCAGAAAAAGCCTCCAGAGGAACCAATGGACATAGGATGTGTTCCTCAAGCCATTCTGTATACTGATGAAATGGGGCCCAGTTTCTATGTGAGTGTTCTTGTGGAAGGGGTGGCTGTAAGGGCTCTCTTAGACTCCGGTTGTCGGCAGTCGGTAGTACGCCGATCTGTAGTACAACCCTCCTCCCTTACAACCCAACAGGAGGTCCCCATTAGGTGTGTACACGGGGACGTACGGTTCTATCCCTTGGTGCAGTTACCCATATCCCTTCCTAGCGGGGACACATTAGAAGCCAAGCTCGGGGTCCTCCCTTTTCTCCCCGAAGACATGATCCTGGGTCAGGACAACCCATCTTTCTTGGCACTCCTAAGGGGCTCTCTACAGACTAACGAACAAAACAAAACACCACATCCCACCTTCCTTACCCAAGCCCCCTGGCTTTCTGACAAGAGCTTTCGTTATAGCCAATTGAACGACCCTCACTTCAAACCGCCTGGGATTACGCCAGACGCTCCCTTCCGACTCAGAAGCCTGTATACCCGTCTTTTCAGATACAGAATGATCTCCTCTATAGGATAGCAAAGGAAGGTAACCCATCCCAGCTCATAGTACCCCAGTCCTTCCGTGACCAAGTCCTCTTCTTTGCACATACACACCTAACAGCAGGCCACAGAGGAACACAGAAAACAATAGACATGCTTTTGAAACATTTTTATTGGCCAGGCATATTCTCACATGTCACGAAATATTGTCAGGAGTGCGAGATATGTCAAAAGAAGAACCCATACAAGCCTCCCCCGTGCCCTTGCAGCCTCTCCCGATTATCGGAACCCCTTTGAGAGGATAGGTATGGACCTCATAGGTCCACTACCTAGGACCAAGAAGGGTCATCTCTACGCCTTGGTGGTCGTTGACTACGCCACCCAATACCCCGAGGCCTTCCCTTGCGTACCCCTACCAGTCAGAACATCAGCGACCGGCTTCTGGAACTGTTTTCCAGAGTTGGCTTTCCCCGTGAGATACTCACAGATCAGGGGACCCCATTTGTCTCAAAGATAATGGGGCAGGTGTGTAAATCTCTTGACATTTCACACATAAGAACATCAGTTTACCACCCCCAGACGGACGGCCTCTGTGAGAGGTACAATTCCACCCTGAAGCTGACATTAAAGAAACTATTAAGCGTGGAGGGGAAGGAGTGGGACATGCTCCTTCCTTTGGCATTGTACGTGATCAGAAGCCAGCCTCAGTCTAGTTTGGGTTGTTCCCCTTTCCAACTTCTCTATGGGCGAGAACCCTGAAGCTTACTAGAGATCACAAGGGAATATTGGGAGCAGGAAAAAGAAGAAGAGACCAGGTCCTTTTTAGAGTATACTCAGAGCCTTCGTAGCAGGCTACAGAAGCTAAGAGATTTCGCTGATGCGAATCTGGAGAAGGCCCAGGTCAAACAGCAAACGTTCTACGATCAAGGGAAGAAGTGGCGCCACCTCAAAAGGGGGACTGGGTATTGGTCCTCTTACCTTCTGGTCTCACCAAGGTAAAAACAGGATGGCAGGGTCCCTACCAGATAGTGGAAAAGGTCGGATTGACGACTTACCAGGTTCAGATCACTCCCAAACGAAAACAATTATACCATATCAATCTTTTAAAGAAATGGTTGGGTCCTCTACCTAGGGATCTTCACTTGGTAAGTCCTATATCCGAGACCGGTAGTACACTACACCAACTGCCAGTCAATCAGGACCTGTCACCTGAACAACGCAATGCCCTACGAGACACACTAATTCCGTTTGCTTCCCTATTCCCAGATCTGCCAGGCCGGCCTACCTTGGCACAACATTCCATCCCTACACAACCCGGAAAGACAGTCAAACAAAGACCATACCGTATCCCTGCTGCCAGACGGAGGGCCATAGAACAAGAAGTGACAGACATGCTTGCCCTAGGGGTCATACGCCCATCACAGAGCGAATGGTCTTCCCCAATCGTATTGGTACCAAAACCGGATGGCTCCGTCTGGTTTTGCATAGACTTTAGAGCTATCAACGCAATCTCCAAGTGTGATTCATACCCTCTTCCACGTGTAGACGAGTTGATAGAAAGACTAGGGGAGGCACAGTATATCACCACCCTTGACCTTACGAAGGGTTACTGGCAGGTGCCTCTGAAACCACAAGACCAGGAAAAGACGGCCTTCTCCACACCCTCTGGCCTGTTCGAATTCACCGTCCTACCGTTTGGACTACATGGGGCACCTGCCACCTTTCAGCGTCTCATGAACAGGGTATTGGCGGACCACCAAGCCTACTCCTCGGCATACCTAGACGATATAGTCATTTATAGTCCCACGTGGGAGTCGCATCTTCATCATTGCCGTCTAGTGTTTCAGGCCCTCCAGTCAGCAGGTCTACATGTCAATGCTAAGAAGTCCAAAGCAGGGTTCCAGAAGGTGAAATACCTGGGCTACCTTCTAGGAAACGGTCACATCGAACCCCAAGAAGAAAAGGTCAGGGCGATATCCCAAGCCCCTTTCCCTGTCACGAAGAAGAAAGTTAGGGCTTTCCTGGGTCTACTCGGGTATTACCGCCGATTTATACCCCAGTTTTCTGAATTGGCCACGCCCCTCACAAACCTCTTGAGAAAGGACGTAAAAGCTAAAGACCTCCTTCATCCCCCTCCTGAGTCCCTGCACGCATTTCATGAACTGAAAAAGGCCATTACCTCTGGTCCCATTCTACGGTCACCTGACTTTTCTGAGCCCTTTTTGTTGCAGACCGACGCTTCTGAGAGTGGGTTGGGGGCGGTTCTCTCTCAAGTGGCTCCTGATGGTCTAGAGCACCCCATCCTTTTTCTGAGCCGGAAGTTGTTTCCCAGGGAGCGGGGTTACCCCATCATTGAGAAGGAGTGTCTTGCCATCCGGTGGGCGGTGGACAAGTTGAGGTATTACCTTGAAGGGTCCCATTTCATCTTATACACCGATCATGCCCCGCTCGTTTGGATGAGCCGTAATAAGGGCAACAACCCGCGCGTCCTATGCTGGTTCCTTGCCCTGCAGCCCTTTTCCTTTGAGATTCGCCATCGCAAGGGTTCAGACAACGGGAACGCGGACTTTCTCTCTCGTGTCTCCCTGTTTCCCGATCGGAAACAGGCTGGGGTGGGGGTGTGGCGAGGAGCTGCACCCGGACGATGCCTCCTCTTCTGGGACGCTGCATGAACAATTGCCTCCTTATCTCTCCCCCTATTCCCTCCTCTGTTTTCAGACCCCGGCTCCTGTGAGCAATGCACACTGTCCCTTTAAGTTTCCACGGCGATCTGACTACCTCGTCGATCATGTGACGTGGTCACCTGACTGCCCTCCCTTTAAAGAGGAAGTGTCTCCGGGAATGTTTGGTTCGTGTTGGAGCCCAGCGGAGGAAGCAACGGCGGCGTCTGGAGGAGACCACAACGGACAGACCTTCTTTATCGGCCCAGGACTCGTGGAACGGTGGAAGCACCCCGTCGCGGAGGCGGAAGGAGGTAGCCAGCAGGTCGAGGAAAAGACGGAAAAGAAGGAACCGGGCCTTATCCGGCAACGCGCTGAATCCTGCCACGGCCCAGGAGGGTCGTGGCTTCAGAAGGTACGGGGACAACTGGGGGCCGTCTGGGGCAGAGGGAGGCCGGGAGGCGAAGGCAGGCGCTATTGCATATGTCCGGAAGAGGAGCTCAATAATCAGAGGCTTCCTTCCGTAGAGCGCAAGAACTCCTAGAAAGGAGTAGGCGATTCACTGGTGTTGGTTGGTGCCTAGTCCCTCACTCCCTTAACCCCTTTTTATGCTTAAGCACCCCGGAGACCCTCCTTACCTAGTTCTGTTTTCCTTTTTCCCTGAGTTGTGGCGTCTACCTGGTGGGAGCGACCCTTCAGCCCCGAGCAACCTGAAGTCCTGGGACAAGGTTCTCTGACGGAAGAGAACGAAGACTTCACCCTGGGACAAAGGATTTGCAATCCGCTCCACATTGAGCTGTATAGCAGAAACACATTAAAATACTACTCACCTGAACCCTCCCTGTCTCCCTGTCTCCTTCTCCACCGCGCTACACGTGGTGTCAGAAGTAGGATACGAGCACCTGCTATATCATGGAGAACCTAATACAGCAGCTCGTACGTGGTCAGGAGAAGCTTGAGTGGGCAGTGGAACGTCAAATGACAACAGCCAGCGCAGACAGGGAACTCTTTAAGGATACTTTGACTAACCAGGCCGAGCAACTGCAAAAGGTTGCAGATGACCGCCTAGAACTAACTACCCAGTTACAGAACCGTGCAGGTACCGGGCCCAATATCTCCCTACAAAAATATATCAGAGGCGAAGATCCTGATGCATTCCTACTTAATTTCGAGAGAGCAGCTAGAGCGTCGGGATGGCCGGAAGCTAAATGGCCATTCTTTTTAGCTCCTCTACTTACCGGAGAAGCCCAAGCCGCGTATCAAGTGGCGAACGCCAATGGGCGCACTCCCTATACCGAAATAAAAGGCGTTGTCCTAGATCACCTTGGACTGGATGCCGAGGCCTACCGGGTCCGGTTCAGGAAGGAGCGAGGACCCCTGCTGACAATCCTAAAACGCTCTATTTCAAGCTAAAGACGGCAGCAGACAAGTGGCTAAAGCCCCAAACAAGCACAAAAGAAGAAATAATGTCACGTATATATTTAGAACAATATATAGAAGCCCTACCATATCCGATACAGAGGTGGCTCAAGCAACACACCCACCTGACGGCTGAACAGGCAGTAGAAATGGCCACCTCGTTCTACCGTGCCCAACCCCGCACCTTATCAGGAGACATAGAGAAAGCAACACGACCATCTCCCCCTTCCGGACGACTAGAAAGGAAACCCACAAAACCCGTCCCGGAACCCTTAAGATCCCGCCACTATCGACCAGAACCCGTCCCTATCAGGGGTCCGCAATGTTTTGAATGCGGGGATTGGGGGCATATTGCTAGGACCTGCCCCAGAAAAAAGCCTCCAGAGGAACCAATGGACATAGGATGTGTTCCTCAAGCCATTCTGTATACTGATGAAATGGGGCCCAGTTTCTATGTGAGTGTTCTTGTGGAAGGGGTGGCTGTAAGGGCTCTCTTAGACTCCGGTTGTCGGCAGTCGGTAGTACGCCGATCTGTAGTACAACCCTCCTCCCTTACAACCCAACAGGAGGTCCCCATTAGGTGTGTACACGGGGACGTACGGTTCTATCCCTGGTGCAGTTACCCATATCCCTTCCTAGCGGGGACACATTAGAAGCCAAGCTCGGGGTCCTCCCTTTCTCCCCGAAGACATGATCCTGGGTCAGGACAACCCATCTTTCTTGGCACTCCTAAGGGGCTCTCTACAGACTAACGAACAAAACAAAACACCACATCCCACCTTCCTTACCCAAGCCCCCTGGCTTTCTGACAAGAGCTTTCGTTATAGCCAATTGAACGACCCTCACTTCAAACCGCCTGGGATTACGCCAGACGCTCCCTTCCGACTCAGAAGCCTGTATACCCGTCTTTTCAGATACAGAATGATCTCCTCTATAGGATAGCAAAGGAAGGTAACCCATCCCAGCTCATAGTACCCCAGTCCTTCTGTGACCAAGTCCTCTTCTTTGCACATACACACCTAACAGCAGGCCACAGAGGAACACAGAAAACAATAGACATGCTTTTGAAACATTTTTATTGGCCAGGCATATTCCCACATGTCACGAAATATTGTCAGGAGTGCGAGATATGTCAAAAGAAGAACCCATACAAGCCTCCCCCGTGCCCTTGCAGCCTCTCCCCATTATCGGAACCCCTTTGAGAGGATAGGTATGGACCTCATAGGTCCACTACCTAGGACCAAGAAGGGTCATCTCTACGCCTTGGTGGTCGTTGACTACGCCACCCGATACCCCGAGGCCTTCCCCTTGCGTACCCCTACCAGTCAGAACATCAGCGACCGGCTTCTGGAACTGTTTTCCAGAGTTGGCTTTCCCCGTGAGATACTCACAGATCAGGGGACCCCATTTGTCTCAAAGATAATGGGGCAGGTGTGTAAATCTCTTGACATTTCACACATAAGAACATCAGTTTACCACCCCCAGACGGACGGCCTCTGTGAGAGGTACAATTCCACCCTGAAGCTGACATTAAAGAAACTATTAAGCGTGGAGGGGAAGGAGTGGGACATGCTCCTTCCTTTGGCATTGTACGTGATCAGAAGCCAGCCTCAGTCTAGTTTGGGTTGTTCCCCTTTCCAACTTCTCTATGGGCGAGAACCCCGAAGCTTACTAGAGATCACAAGGGAATATTGGGAGCAGGAAAAGAAGAAGAGACCAGGTCCTTTTAGAGTATACTCAGAGCCTTCGTAGCAGGCTACAGAAGCTAAGAGATTTCGCTGATGCGAATCTGGAGAAGGCCCACGTCAAACAGCAAACGTTCTACGATCAAGGGAAGAAGTGGCGCCACCTCAAAAAGGGGGACTGGGTATTGGTCCTCTTACCTTCTGGTCTCACCAAGGTAAAAACAGGATGGCAGGGTCCCTACCAGATAGTGGAAAAGGTCGGATTGACGACTTACCAGGTTCAGATCACTCCCAAACGAAAACAATTATACCATATCAATCTTTTAAAGAAATGGTTGGGTCCTCTACCTAGGGATCTTCACTTGGTAAGTCCTATATCCGAGACCGGTAGTACACTACACCAACTGCCAGTCAATCAGGACCTGTCACCTGAACAACGCAATGCCCTACGAGACACACTAATTCCGTTTGCTTCCCTATTCTCAGATCTGCCAGGCCGGCCTACCTTGGCACAACATTCCATCCCTACACAACCCGGAAAGACAGTCAAACAAAGACCATACCGTATCCCTGCTGCCAGACGGAGGGCCATAGAACAAGAAGTGACAGACATGCTTGCCCTGGGGGTCATACGCCCATCACAGAGCGAATGGTCTTCCCCAATCGTATTGGTACCAAAACCGGACGGCTCCGTCCTGTTTTGCATAGACTTTAGAGCTATCAACGCAATCTCCAAGTGTGATTCATACCCTCTTCCACGTGTAGACGAGTTGATAGAAAGACTAGGGAGGCACAGTATATCACCACCCTTGACCTTACGAAGGGTTACTGGCAGGTGCCTCTGAAACCACAAGACCAGGAAAAGACGGCCTTCTCCACACCCTCTGGCCTGTTCGAATTCACCGTCCTACCGTTTGGACTACATGGGGCACCTGCCACCTTTCAGCATCTCATGAACAGGGTATTGGCGGACCACCAAGCCTACTCCTCGGCATACCTAGACGATATAGTCATTTATAGTCCCACGTGGGAGTCGCATCTTCATCATTGCCATCTAGTGTTTCAGGCCCTCCAGTCAGCAGGTCTACATGTCAATGCTAAGAAGTCCAAAGCAGGGTTCCAGAAGGTGAAATACCTGGGCTACCTTCTAGGAAACGGTCACATCGAACCCCAAGAAGAAAAGGTCAGGGCGATATCCCAAGCCCCTTTCCCTGTCACGAAGAAGGAAGTTAGGGCTTTCCTGGGTCTACTCGGGTATTACCGCCGATTTATACCCCAGTTTTCTGAATTGGCCACGCCCTCACGAACCTCTTGAGAAAGGACGTAAAAGCTAAAGACCTCCTTCATCCCCTCCTGAGTCCCTGCACGCATTTCATGAACTGAAAAAGGCCATTACCTCTGGTCCCATTCTACGGTCACCTGACTTTTCTGAGCCCTTTTTGTTGCAGACCGACGCTTCTGAGAGTGGGTTGGGGGCGGTTCTCTCTCAAGTGGCTCCTGATGGTCTAGAGCACCCCATCCTTTTTCTGAGCCGGAAGTTGTTTCCCAGGGAGCGGGGTTACCCCATCATTGAGAAGGAGTGTCTTGCCATCCGGTGGGCGGTGGACAAGTTGAGGTATTACCTTGAAGGGTCCCATTTCATCTTATACACCGATCATGCCCCGCTCGTTTGGATGAGCCGTAATAAGGGCAACAACCCGCGCGTCCTACGCTGGTTCCTTGCCCTGCAGCCCTTTTCCTTTGAGATTCGCCATCGCAAGGGTTCGGACAACGGGAACGCGGACTTTCTCTCTCGTGTCTCCCTGTTTCCCGATCGGAAACAGGCTGGGGTGGGGGTGTGTGGCGAGGAGCTGCACCCGGACGATGCCTCCTCTTCTGGGACGCTGCATGAACAATTGCCTCCTTATCTCTCCCCTATTCCCTCCTCTGTTTTCAGACCCCGGCTCCTGTGAGCAATGCACACTGTCCCTTTAAGTTTCCACGGCGATCTGACTACCTCGTCGATCATGTGACGTGGTCACCTGACTGCCCTCCCTTCAAAGAGGAAGTGTCTCCGGGAATGTTTGGTTCGTGTTGGAGCCCAGCGGAGGAAGCAACGGCGGCGTCTGGAGGAGACCACGACGGACAGACCTTCTTTATCGGCCCAGGACTCGTGGAACGGTGGAAGCACCCCGTCGCGGAGGCGAAGGAGGTAGCCAGCAGGTCGAGACCCCGCTAGACAGAAAGACGGAAAAGAAGGAACCGGGCCTTATCCGGCAACGCGCTGAATCCTGCCACGGCCCAGGAGGGTCGTGGCTTCAGAAGGTACGGGGACAACTGGGAGCCGTCTGGGGCAGAGGGAGGCCGGGAGGCGAGGGCAGGCGCTATTGCATACGTCCGGAAGAGGAGCTCAATAATCAGAGGCTTCCTTCCGTAGAGCGCAAGAACTCCTAGAAAGGAGTAGGCGATTCACTGGTGTTGGTTGGTGCCTAGTCCCTCACTCCCTTAACCCCTTTTATGCTTAAGCACCCCGGAGACCCTCCTTACCGAGTTCTGTTTTCCTTTTTCCCTAAGTTGTGGCGTCTACCTGGTGGGAGCGACCCTTCAGCCCCGAGCAACCTGAAGTCCTGGGACAAGGTTCTCTGACGGAAGAGAACGAAGACTTCACCCTGGGACAAAGGATTTGCAATCCGCTCCACATTGAGCTGTATAGCAGAAACACATTAAAATACTACTCACCTGAACCCTCCCTGTCTCCCTGTCTCCTTCTCCACCGCGCTACAGAACTACACTACAACACTAGGCCAAGGGCACAGGGTAGTGGGGGTAGGGGTTGTGGACGGTAATTGTGGGCCAGCATAGTGCATCCACTGGGGTCACTGTCACCCAAACCACTATTGATCTAGTCTTGGGAGCCTACCATCAGTCCCAAGACATGATGGACCAGGTATTAACCGAGCTCCGGTAGATGAAGCAGTTGCAGAGGAAGCTCAATCATTAGGTGGAGGCCCACAACTCAAATATGGGCTCCCTGATTGGGGTGCTGCAGGAAACTTACACCCATACGTGGAGGGTTTTCCCAACACCATCTACCCCTTCCTGTGGTCCTACAACATCTGGACATCTACATCTGCCACAGGAAGGAAGGTTCTGCCACCGGAAGAATCACCTGCAGCCCCTGCAGCTGTGGATCGCCCCTCCCGGAGGATGGGACCTCCACGCATATTCCCAGGATGTGAGGATAGCAAGACCTCTGCCACCATTAGCAAGAAACTCCAACACTATTTTACTCCAGTGGGTGCCTAATATTCACTCTGTGGACTATTTCTGGACACATTTGCCTTTCTGATGCCAGTAGTATTTTGGACATTGGACTTCAAACAATTTTGGCTCTCCAACTATGGTTTCATTCACAGTGACTGACTTCCTCACTTTTTGGTTTGCTTTTATTATGTTCACCCGCCTCAATTTTAACACATTTAGTACAATACATTTACAAGTCAAAAACTCATAGACTGGTGTTGCATATCTCAACTCTACCAATGCATTTGTTTTCTTCCATCATAACTTGACAATGACAAAAATAAAAAATTGTGTAAACATAGTTGATTTGCAAGTAGGTAATGTTTATCTCAAGATCCCAAACATAACACAAAACATGTCAGACTGTTCAATCATGTATTACTGTGTTTATTCCATTTGGCAAATACTTGTCTGTCAACATTTGCACCAACAGTACAATCCATATATTACACTGTTCTGCTTCGCACTCCCAAATAAAAGCAATACAACACTCCCACATGGAGGCACCCACGTGGCGAAGCAAGAAAACATCTAAAAAGGGGTTTCACTCTCATAAAATTAGGCACATCAAAAGACAGTTTTCAGAATAAAGCGTGAGGTTTTATTTGTGCAACACTCTCTAACTGAAAGGCTTTCCCAGATGTCAAATTAAACAATATGCAATGTCAAATACAACTGTTAAATGTATGGGATAAAATACAAGCATATAATAATGATCATTATACTGGATGTCCACTGTAAGAAATAAGCACTGTTAAATGCAAGTAATCAGACACAAGGAATAAACCCTGTCAAAGGAACGCAATAAAAGATATAAAGATATAAAGATAAGACACAGAATACATCAGACGATTATAACCACTGGAGACTTGAATGTGCACACAGACACAGACACACTCACACATCACAATCCCAATAATCAGAGAAAATGCATCACCGGCTGCAATAACTTCACCTTAGCCCACACCAGACTGGGGGATTTACAGCCCTGGGGTCAAGAGACTCCGCAAACCGGGAACTGCCACACTGAATAGACGCATCCATCCTTCAGGTCAAAACAAAATCCCGCCATCCAAGTCAACAGACCCCAGAAAACCTCCTCTGCGCCAAGGAAACTTACTGGAGTTGGCCAATCTCCCACAAGTATTCCAACGGAGTTCTAACGTATTCTTCTGTGCTCCCACATGTTCCAGCCCCTTATCTTAGTGAAGCTTGAAAAAGTAAAAAACATCTCAAAAGTACCGAAAGCAATCTTTTACGTGAATAACCTAAATAGCATGATTAACCTGGGTGCCTGCTTGTGTGAGCAAAACTCAGGAGTCAGAATTCAAGATGTCATGAGGGCTTGTCAAAGCCAATAGTAAAAACTTCATAAAACTTCCCAAGGTACACATGATGCACATTGGTGCACCACTGCCTATAGCACTGCACACTTCATTTCCCAATGTACAACATGATTCACATTTGGGCACCACTGACTATAACACTACACTCCGAGACAGAGAAGTACATTCCACACATTTCTCTCTCTCATGCTTTCAAATGCACATGCCACACATTCTGTCCTGGCAAGGCTGTTCTACTCTGTGAAACACTCCCACTCTGCAGCTTTAAGAAGACACACAAGAAATCATAAGTCTATGCAAGTGCAGAAAACATGATGTCGTACATTCAAGATAGAGTAAAGTAAAACACCTAAAGTCAATTAAAACAATGGTAGTCAAAGGACATCACATGGTCCCAATATATGGGAGTGCCTCTGGCACTACATACACTAATACTCAGTGCCAGTTTGCCCATTTCCAGTTCAAGACCTTTCCAACGTGGAAGAAAGGGATATGTCTGAAACAATAAGATAGCAGAGGCAAATCATCATTGACTCATGTCATCAGCTGGAGTCAGATCTTCCGGCTTACATTTGGAATTCCACATCAATAACACCATCAGACAAAACCTAGGCAGCACTACATTTTGTAGACACTGGATCATTCCAAATCACTGTTCCAGTATCTGGTGAAATGTCACATACAAGTTTCAGTGGTGTGCCACACGATGTATGTCCCACAATGATGTGGCACATTACCTACTACATACACTTTACACACAATGAGAATGTTGGTGATGTGAAGGAGATTAGCATGATTAGGCGACACTACCACATGTGTGTTGAGCAAATGATGGCACACATATTGCTTTAGTGTCAACACACGACAGAGAACAAGTCCAATGTAATCTTCAAATCTTCCATTCAACCACAATGCAAGTTGCCTTGGTACAAGATTTGAACTCCCAAAGTCTGTGTCGGTCCTTCCCAGCCAGGTTCCCTTTGAACTTCTAAACAGCACCATGTACCAGCAAATGTCACAACTCTGAAATGTCCAAATGGAGATGACATGGTGAAGGAACCTAAAACAGATCAAAACAAAAAAGATTACCAATCAACCCGAACATGATTGCCACATGAGTGAGTTTATTCATGTTCGATTACTTAAAATCATTACATGTCTGAAAAGATAAAAAGAAGCAAATGTCCATAACAGTTGCACATAAAAAAAAGAAAGAAAGCGACAATTTGTACCGCTTGTGCTTCGACAGTAAGAACATATAAAATAGCGCAATAAATAATATTTCTTAATTAGATCATATCACACTCCAAGTACAGATTAAAACTAGATAAAACTTAGTTTGCATAGAGTTAGCACTGTCGAGCTGGATCGGTGACATATAAAAGAATGCAAAAAGTGGTATTTCATAAATAGGATCATATCGCATACCAAAAATCAAGTTAAAACCATGACAAACCTAGTTCGCAAGCAGTTGTCACCTACATGAATAAACTAGAGTGACCAAGAGTATTAGGGGAAGAGAATAAAGTGCAAAGTGCTGGCCAGAAACATTTCATGAGTAGAGGTGTATCTCACTCTAACACCAAGTTAGAGCAAAGTAATAACTAGAGAGTGCTGTTAGCACCTTCATGCATACCCGGACAATTCAGATTTGCAAAAAGCAAAGCTTAAAATACAGGGAGCAGTCCCGCCCGAGCTACTGCCAGCCAATAGCAGCTTCAGTAAGTAGAAGTCTGTTGGAGTTCATAAACTTCCCCAATCTGGCTAGTGCGCATGCGGTATTTTCAGAAAAGCACGTGACCGAAGCTGCCCTTAGCCCGAAAAATAGGGAGGAGCAAGCGCCATCACTTATCGGACAGTCTGGGACAGCAGCACAAAAGGTGGAGCCACGATTCTTTGCGATAGCTGCCCAGGCAGAGTTAAAGTCCGAGATTGGCAAAGCAATGAGCCTTATATAGAGGATTTTCCTACACACTTGAGCTGATAGTGCTTGTTAGGGCTGTGCTTTCCCCAGGAGGTAAGATGCATCCAAAGTTTCAGTAATGGGGCTAGCATGAAGTATTTCAGTGTCCCGTTCAAACAAGTTTATTGTTACCTGCCGGTTCTCCGCTTTCTTCCAGGCAGAAAATGTTATTTTGTGAGAGTGCGGACTTTCTGCCCTGATCTTTAGGGTGCTAGTTGCCGTTCCTAACCATACTTGCCAAGGAGAGCCGGCCTCTTCAAAGAATGATTTCAGGTGATGCTTGAGGCAGACCTCTGGGGCTTGCAGTACCCTGAGGTAGCACTTTATTAGGTCCCTATGACACCCAAGATCAGGGCTCCAGAGGTCCAGCTCCAGTCTCAGCCTAGTTGTCTAGCTTGCAGAGGGGCCAGCAGCATTGTCTTGTATGCCTTAATCTGAGAGTCCATTAAAAGCCTTGCGAAAGAGCCAGGATAGGCCAAATGGCCGAAGTTGAGGCCCGGAATCAATTTTGCTTTCAGAACTGTCAACATGGGCTCGGCGGTAGCGCTTTTTAGGCGATGGCTTAGGTGCTTCAATGCATGGATAATGCAAGTAGATTTCGTTCTGAGGTGCCTAAGGTGAGCTGCCGGTTTGGGCCCCTCTGAGAACCAAACCCCAAAGTAGTTGTAAGCTGGCCCTGTCCCTATTGGCAGATCTCCCAGTTACCAACGAGTTTGTTTTTTATGGGGGTATTTGCCGAACACGACTACCTTGGTTTAGCTCTTATTCACATGCAATTTGCTCTCCTGGTAGTAACGGTGGAGGGCGTTGAGGACTCTCTGTAGCCTAGCTCTAGTGTGGTCCATAATTGCGGTATCATCAGCATACTACAGGATAGGCAGTCTCACCCCACCCAGCCTTGGAGTCACTAAACTGGCACCTCGCAGGGCTGCCCCCAGATATGCAGTGTAGAGATTAAAAAGGAGGGGGGTCAGCACACATCCCTGTTTGAGACAGTTGTTTGTGGGTACTCTGGCAGTAGCAATGGTGGGGCTTGTTTTTACCCTTACCCATGTCCCCTGATATAGTGATATATTCGCCTTGAGGAGCAAGGTGGAATCTCCCTTGTGGTCAGCTTCCTCCATAGCCTTCCTAGGTCTACCCTGTCAAAGGCAGTGCTGTAATCAGCAAAACAGCAGAAGGGGGGTTGCTTCCTCCTGACAGCTTGTGTGGATAGGTATGCCAGTGCTATGATGTTGTTCGTTATTGAGCAGTCGGACCTAAATCCAGATTGTAAGAGCGAAATAATTCTTTTTTCTGTTGCCTATGACTCCAATCCCTTCAAAAGGACGAGGGCATAGAACATGATGGCCACATTACAAAGTCAACTTTTGAAGGACACAGAGTCACAAAACAATCTGAGATGAACATTGTAACTGAACACAGTAGTCAATGTCTCCAAACTTTGATCAACAAACACTGTTGGCCTGATTTTCCCAGAACTTGTCCTTCCCAACAAAGTACAACCACATACTTCTCTCATCATCACATCAATAGTTGGTGTAACGTTGAAAGAGATAACATGTAAAGATATACTTACACTAATTAGAAGACATGTTCAATGACATCTTGATATAAGTCAACTCCTTCCTCTTCACCGCTATCATTTTCATTTGGCATATGAGGATCCTCATCCAGTGGCTCTTCATGATCTCCATCCATTGGGAAGTAAGGGATGTTCCGTAGCAGGGCAATGTTGTGTAGTATACAGCAGACCACAGTGATTTCGCACACCTTATTGGGTGATATTATACCCAGTGGTTTCTGGCTGGCTGGGACACATCAAAGCCAAACAGAATCTACCGTCCTAGATAGGATGAGTACAATACACTTGTCTGATAACCTGTGCTTACCCTTGGGTAGCTTGGCACAGAGCTGTCAGGCTTAACCTCAGGGTCAAAGTGTAAAATATTGGCACAACACCACCCTCGCAACACACTGAGTATACTACAAAAAGACTCCACACCGTATGTATAAAACACTGGACTTTGTATTATACACACATTGAAATCAAAATGACATACACATTAGATATATGCTTTACAGTTATATGCAATTGTTGAACTCTCCCATTAGCAGCAGATCGGCATGAACATATATGTACTAGTCATAGGTATTCACCTGCCCCGTTATCCCCTCAGCCTTGTAAGCAACATAAACCCATGTGCATACTTCCCCAAGGTGTTCATGATCCAAGCGATTCCTCCCTCATCAAAAGCGGCATATATATATATATATATGTAGACTGTTAAGAGAAATTTCACTTTCATGCTATCACATTAGAGTAAAACAGGACATTCCCAGTATCGCATATCCCGTACAGTTGTAATGGTCAAGAAATCACAGGTTTGGACTACGCCTCGTGACCCAGCCCCTCAGCCACTCAAACTACACCGGCCAGAGATACACATTGCACCATCTGGCAACACTTTGATTAGATTCTGGGGACCACCTAAAGCAGAAGGAAACAGTTACTTGGTTTCGTCCCCCCAGATTAGGCCTTCAGGCACCCAGTGGCACCTTCACGAGTGTGAGATCACTTTCCCTGCGTAGGCAAAAGACTGTGACACCAGAAGCTGGCACGTATCTAAATTGGAGAAATGTTTCCCCTCAGACTGATGTGCGACCTGCAGTTGCTCCAGGCAACCAGCCATGAGTGCACACAAGGCACAACGAGACCCCTTGGGTCCAGGCACGATATTTTTACCAACAGAGTACCTAGGGGTGTGGATCCGGGGTGAGGGAGCCGGCGACCTCGGATGGAAGCTGCGATGTCAGGCACTGTCATCCTCCTGATCTGGAAGTCGAAGACAGTTTAGGCTTCCAGCTTGGGTCCCAAGGACTCAGCAAACGTACCGCAATGACCCTTGGATACCACGCGCTACGGAGTGAGAGCTAGTTCTCCCAATGTGGGAGGTGTGTGCACCGCATCCTGACACCCTAATGGCCTGCATTCTTGCAGGGGCCTATCCGAGCTTGATGGGCAGTTGAAGTCCCAACAGCAACAACAAGGGAGTAAGTTCTTACCAGAGTTTCACATGTTACATGACTATTTTTTGGTTACAGGCAGGATTTTTCCCATCAACATTAATGGGGACCATGTCCAATGCACAAGAAGAGTTCTTGAAGGTGTACGTTTTGCACAATGTATATGATGATGTGCTTTATCTATTGATATGTTGGCAAGCATCCCATCTGTACCTGTTAGCAACCAATGGACTGTTCTGAGCAGACACACGGCTTCTTAAACTCCACATATACATCATGTTGTTTGATGTCATGAGGGACAGTTGCACCAAACAGGCCAATGGTGTTTATTGTGATGGGTGTGATGCTCCTTCACTATTGGTGATGATGTAATGGTAGCCCTATTACATGTGACATAACATACTAGGCAATTATGATACAGAGGATGTACCAAACGTCACATTGGTAAGTTGGGATTCTACACAAACAAGAGTGAGCATCTGATCTGAAATGACTAGTGACATCAGTAGTAATGGCTACATTTTGGATTCAAAACATATCCAAATTGTGTTTTACATCAGAAATACTGTTTCATACATGTTCAAAGCGACAGATTAGCATAACTGCTCACCCCTTCATAAATTTGTGTGTGTAAGCCAGTCTGTTTTTTGACAAATAATTGTGATAGGCATACAATTTTTGTGGAAAAACAGACAGGAATGTGTACACATTATTGACCGAGTAACACATACCCTAAAGCATTTCTCAATGTCCTTTGTCATATCCAGATGATGAAACAAGGATGGAGATAAAAGGCAAACTGTTAGAAATGGGGTTTCTGTTTGGCTAGGATATGCACCTAAGCCAGGCAGAACCCACCACTCTAGTCAGGGCAAGTCAGTCACACACCAAAGATAACCTGTGCTCACCCCATGGTAGCTTGGCACAGAGCAGTCAGGCTTATCCCCAGAGTCAATGTTTAATGCGTTTGCGCAACATACTCACACCTGTGACACAATATATACACCACAAATGAGACTCCACACAGGAATATATAGTATATTGTACATACCACCTAGACCTAAACAACATATTTAGTTGGTATGCTTTTCAAGCTATCAAAGATCTAAATAGTAATGGTTACCTTGATAAAACCAGGGGGAAACTATCTATATCACTCCAATACTTTTCATATTATCATTGTTAAAAAAAAAAAAAAAGTGTTCATTGTCTTGCACCACACACAATGAAAACGCTAAAATGTGTGTTATAATTTGGCACAGGATAGGATAACCCTTGTTATCTGGTACACAACAATCCTGAAACAATCAAAATCGGTTAAGTGGTTGCCAAGATATCACTGTTTAAACTAGGGGGAAAAGTAGCATTTAAATGAGCTGGGCTCCTTCTAGAAGCCTTACGGTATGCCCTTGCAATAGAGATGGCAACAGGGGTTGCCACAGAGATGGCGAGATCCTCAGGAAGTCTCGAGGAGACGGAAATGCAGCCTCACAAGGTTGCGGGTAAGAGGTGTAGACTGTGCTGCCCTGCTATGACAGTACCTTTTGGCGAGAGTGGGCGTCCAAAAGTCCTCATACAGCGGAGTGGCAGTGAGCCCAGCTGTCCTCCCTCAGCAAGGTAGGATCAGCACCCATGCCATTGCAGCTGATTGGGGAGAGCGCTACTCCTTCAGCTCTCGTCTGGGGCACTTGATCAGCTCGTAATGCTGCTTGTGGGCTGAACACTGCTCCTTTGGTGCTCGGGTCACCACAATACCTTTTTCAGATCTGGCCTGGGCAGCTACAGCAGTCTCTCCCACGCTGAGCAAGGCAGTAGAAGGGAGGCGGTAGAAGGGAGTGCAACCCGGAGCGAAGTCTCCGGCGAGCAGGGGCATGCCATTCGGAGTTCCCTTCCTTGGCTAGGCTCCGGCGTTATTTATTTATTTTATTTATTTAATTTATATATAAAGTTTTATATGGTGTGAACATGACCCTAAAGGATATCAGAGCACTTTACATGAAGGAGTAGGGGGGGGGGGGTAGGATATAGGTGTGAGAACAAGAACCAATCACATTTACGAACGAAGAACAGACATTGAGGATTAACAAATTAATAAGTTTACCTTCATGGGGAGTCAGCAATGTAGTAGTCAAAATCAGCAAATGAATAACAGGCAGGTATAAAATCAATGAACAAAAGGTTCTATCCCTTGGTGCAGTTACCCATATCCCTTCCTAGCGGGGACACATTAGAAGCCAAGCTCGGGGTCCTCCCTTTTCTCCCCGAAGACATGATCCTGGGTCAGGACAACCCATCTTTCTTGGCACTCCTAAGGGGCTCTCTACAGACTAACGAACAAAACAAAACACCACATCCCACCTTCCTTACCCAAGCCCCCTGGCTTTCTGACAAGAGCTTTCGTTATAGCCAATTGAACGACCCCTCACTTCAAACCGCCTGGGATTACGCCAGACGCTCCCTTCCGACTCAGAAGCCTGTATACCCGTCTTTTCAGATACAGAATGATCTCCTCTATAGGATAGCAAAGGAAGGTAACCCATCCCAGCTCATAGTACCCCAGTCCTTCCGTGACCAAGTCCTCTTCTTTGCACATACACACCTAACAGCAGGCCACAGAGGAACACAGAAAACAATAGACATGCTTTTGAAACATTTTTATTGGCCAGGCATATTCCCACATGTCACGAAATATTGTCAGGAGTGCGAGATATGTCAAAAGAAGAACCCATACAAGCCTCCCCCGTGCCCTTGCAGCCTCTCCCCATTATCGGAACCCCCTTTGAGAGGATAGGTATGGACCTCATAGGTCCACTACCTAGGACCAAGAAGGGTCATCTCTACGCCTTGGTGGTCGTTGACTACGCCACCCAATACCCCGAGGCCTTCCCTTGCGTACCCCTACCAGTCAGAACATCAGCGACCGGCTTCTGGAACTGTTTTCCAGAGTTGGCTTTCCCCGTGAGATACTCACAGATCAGGGGACCCCATTTGTCTCAAAGATAATGGGGCAGGTGTGTAAATCTCTTGACATTTCACACATAAGAACATCAGTTTACCACCCCCAGACGGACGGCCTCTGTGAGAGGTACAATTCCACCCTGAAGCTGACATTAAAGAAACTATTAAGCGTGGAGGGGAAGGAGTGGGACATGCTCCTTCCTTTGGCATTGTACGTGATCAGAAGCCAGCCTCAGTCTAGTTTGGGTTGTTCCCCTTTCCAACTTCTCTATGGGCGAGAACCCCGAAGCTTACTAGAGATCACAAGGGAATATTGGGAGCAGGAAAAAGAAGAAGAGACCAGGTCCTTTTAGAGTATACTCAGAGCCTTCGTAGCAGGCTACAGAAGCTAAGAGATTTCGCTGATGCGAATCTGGAGAAGGCCCACGTCAAACAGCAAACGTTCTACGATCAAGGGAAGAAGTGGCGCCACCTCAAAAGGGGGACTGGGTATTGGTCCTCTTACCTTCTGGTCTCACCAAGGTAAAAACAGGATGGCAGGGTCCCTACCAGATAGTGGAAAAGGTCAGATTGACGACTTACCAGGTTCAGATCACTCCCAAACGAAAACAATTATACCATATCAATCTTTTAAAGAAATGGTTGGGTCCTCTACCTAGGGATCTTCACTTGGTAAGTCCTATATCCGAGACCGGTAGTACACTACACCAACTGCCAGTCAATCAGGACCTGTCACCTGAACAACGCAATGCCCTACGAGACACACTAATTCCGTTTGCTTCCCTATTCTCAGATCTGCCAGGCCGGCCTACCTTGGCACAACATTCCATCCCTACACAACCCGGAAAGACAGTCAAACAAAGACCATACCGTATCCCTGCTGCCAGACGGAGGGCCATAGAACAAGAAGTGACAGACATGCTTGCCCTGGGGGTCATACGCCCATCACAGAGCGAATGGTCTTCCCCAATCGTATTGGTACCAAAACCGGACGGCTCCGTCCTGTTTTGCATAGACTTTAGAGCTATCAACGCAATCTCCAAGTGTGATTCATACCCTCTTCCACGTGTAGACGAGTTGATAGAAAGACTAGGGGAGGCACAGTATATCACCACCCTTGACCTTACGAAGGGTTACTGGCAGGTGCCTCTGAAACCACAAGACCAGGAAAAGACGGCCTTCTCCACACCCTCTGGCCTGTTCGAATTCACCGTCCTACCGTTTGGACTACATGGGGCACCTGCCACCTTTCAGCATCTCATGAACAGGGTATTGGCGGACCACCAAGCCTACTCCTCGGCATACCTAGACGATATAGTCATTTATAGTCCCACGTGGGAGTCGCATCTTCATCATTGCCATCTAGTGTTTCAGGCCCTCCAGTCAGCAGGTCTACATGTCAATGCTAAGAAGTCCAAAGCAGGGTTCCAGAAGGTGAAATACCTGGGCTACCTTCTAGGAAACGGTCACATCGAACCCCAAGAAGAAAAGGTCAGGGCGATATCCCAAGCCCCTTTCCCTGTCACGAAGAAGGAAGTTAGGGCTTTCCTGGGTCTACTCGGGTATTACCGCCGATTTATACCCCAGTTTTCTGAATTGGCCACGCCCTCACGAACCTCTTGAGAAAGGACGTAAAAGCTAAAGACCTCCTTCATCCCCCTCCTGAGTCCCTGCACGCATTTCATGAACTGAAAAAGGCCATTACCTCTGGTCCCATTCTACGGTCACCTGACTTTTCTGAGCCCTTTTGTTGCAGACCGACGCTTCTGAGAGTGGGTTGGGGGCGGTTCTCTCTCAAGTGGCTCCTGATGGTCTAGAGCACCCCATCCTTTTTCTGAGCCGGAAGTTGTTTCCCAGGGAGCGGGGTTACCCCATCATTGAGAAGGAGTGTCTTGCCATCTGGTGGGCGGTGGACAAGTTGAGGTATTACCTTGAAGGGTCCCATTTCATCTTATACACCGATCATGCCCCGCTCGTTTGGATGAGCCGTAATAAGGGCAACAACCCGCGCGTCCTACGCTGGTTCCTTGCCCTGCAGCCCTTTTCCTTTGAGATTCGCCATCGCAAGGGTTCGGACAACGGGAACGCGGACTTTCTCTCTCGTGTCTCCCTGTTTCCCGATCGGAAACAGGCTGGGGTGGGGGTGTGTGGCGAGGAGCTGCACCCGGACGATGCCTCCTCTTCTGGGACGCTGCATGAACAATTGCCTCCTTATCTCTCCCCTATTCCCTCCTCTGTTTTCAGACCCCGGCTCCTGTGAGCAATGCACACTGTCCCTTTAAGTTTCCACGGCGATCTGACTACCTCGTCGATCATGTGACGTGGTCACCTGACTGCCCTCCCTTCAAAGAGGAAGTGTCTCCGGGAATGTTTGGTTCGTGTTGGAGCCCAGCGGAGGAAGCAACGGCGGCGTCTGGAGGAGACCACGACGGACAGACCTTCTTTATCGGCCCAGGACTCGTGGAACGGTGGAAGCACCCCGTCGCGGAGGCGAAGGAGGTAGCCAGCAGGTCGAGACCCCGCTAGACAGAAAGACGGAAAAGAAGGAACCGGGCCTTATCCGGCAACGCGCTGAATCCTGCCACGGCCCAGGAGGGTCGTGGCTTCAGAAGGTACGGGGACAACTGGGAGCCGTCTGGGGCAGAGGGAGGCCGGGAGGCGAGGGCAGGCGCTATTGCATACGTCCGGAAGAGGAGCTCAATAATCAGAGGCTTCCTTCCGTAGAGCGCAAGAACTCCTAGAAAGGAGTAGGCGATTCACTGGTGTTGGTTGGTGCCTAGTCCCTCACTCCCTTAACCCCTTTTATGCTTAAGCACCCCGGAGACCCTCCTTACCGAGTTCTGTTTTCCTTTTTCCCTAAGTTGTGGCGTCTACCTGGTGGGAGCGACCCTTCAGCCCCGAGCAACCTGAAGTCCTGGGACAAGGTTCTCTGACGGAAGAGAACGAAGACTTCACCCTGGGACAAAGGATTTGCAATCCGCTCCACATTGAGCTGTATAGCAGAAACACATTAAAATACTACTCACCTGAACCCTCCCTGTCTCCCTGTCTCCTTCTCCACCGCGCTACAGAACTACACTACAACACTAGGCCAAGGGCACAGGGTAGTGGGGGTAGGGGTTGTGGACGGTAATTGTGGGCCAGCATTGTGCATCCACTGGGGTCACTGTCACCCAAACCACTATTGATCTAGTCTTGGGAGCCTACCATCAGTCCCAAGACATGATGGACCAGGTATTAACCGAGCTCCGGTAGATGAAGCAGTTGCAGAGGAAGCTCAATCATTAGGTGGAGGCCCACAACTCAAATATGGGCTCCCTGATTGGGGTGCTGCAGGAAACTTACACCCATACGTGGAGGGTTTTCCCAACACCATCTACCCCTTCCTGTGGTCCTACAACATCTGGACATCTACATCTGCCACAGGAAGGAAGGTTCTGCCACCGGAAGAATCACCTGCAGCCCCTGCAGCTGTGGATCGCCCCTCCCGGAGGATGGGACGTCCACGCATATTCCCAGGAGGTGAGGATAGCAAGACCTCTGCCACCATTAGCAAGAAACTCCAACACTATTTTACTCCAGTGGGTGCCTAATATTCACTCTGTGGACTATTTCTGGACACATTTGCCTTTCTGATGCCAGTAGTATTTTGGACATTGGACTTCAAACAATTTTGGCTCTCCAACTATGGTTTCATTCACAGTGACTGACTTCCTCACTTTTTGGTTTGCTTTTATTATGTTCACCCGCTTCAATTTTAACACATTTAGTACAATACATTTACAAGTCAAAAACTCATAGACTGGTGTTGCATATCTCAACTCTACCAATGCATTTGTTTTCTTCCATCATAACTTGACAATGACAAAAATAAAAAATTGTGTAAACATAGTTGATTTGCAAGTAGGTAATGTTTATCTCAAGATCCCAAACATAACACAAAACATGTCAGACTGTTCAATCATGTATTACTGTGTTTATTCCATTTGGCAAATACTTGTCTGTCAACATTTGCACCAACAGTACAATCCATATATTACACTGTTCTGCTTCGCACTCCCAAATAAAAGCAATACAACACTCCCACATGGAGGCACCCACGTGGCGAAGCAAGAAAACATCTAAAAAGGGGTTTCACTCTCATAAAATTAGGCACATCAAAAGACAGTTTTCAGAATAAAGCGTGAGGTTTTATTTGTGCAACACTCTCTAACTGAAAGGCTTTCCCAGATGTCAAATTAAACAATATGCAATGTCAAATACAACTGTTAAATGTATGGGATAAAATACAAGCATATAATAATGATCATTATACTGGATGTCCACTGTAAGAAATAAGCACTGTTAAATGCAAGTAATCAGACACAAGGAATAAACCCTGTCAAAGGAACGCAATAAAAGATATAAAGATATAAAGATAAGACACAGAATACATCAGACGATTATAACCACTGGAGACTTGAATGTGCACACAGACACAGACACACTCACACATCACAATCCCAATAATCAGAGAAAATGCATCACCGGCTGCAATAACTTCACCTTAGCCCACACCAGACTGGGGGATTTACAGCCCTGGGGTCAAGAGACTCCGCAAACCGGGAACTGCCACACTGAATAGACGCATCCATCCTTCAGGTCAAAACAAAATCCCGCCATCCAAGTCAACAGACCCCAGAAAACCTCCTCTGCGCCAAGGAAACTTACTGGAGTTGGCCAATCTCCCACAAGTATTCCAAAGGAGTTCTAACGTATTCTTCTGTGCTCCCACATGTTCCAGCCCCTTATCTTAGTGAAGCTTGAAAAAGTAAAAACATCTCAAAAGTACCGAAAGCAATCTTTACGTGAATAACCTAAATAGCATGATTAACCTGGGTGCCTGCTTGTGTGAGCAAAACTCAGGAGTCAGAATTCAAGATGTCATGAGGGCTTGTCAAAGCCAATAGTAAAAACTTCATAAAACTTCCCAAGGTACACATGATGCACATTGGTGCACCACTGCCTATAGCACTGCACACTTCATTTCCCAATGTACAACATGATTCACATTTGGGCACCACTGACTATAACACTACACTCCGAGACAGAGAAGTACATTCCACACATTTCTCTCTCTCATGCTTTCAAATGCACATGCCACACATTCTGTCCTGGCAAGGCTGTTCTACTCTGTGAAACACTCCCACTCTGCAGCTTTAAGAAGACACACAAGAAATCATAAGTCTATGCAAGTGCAGAAAACATGATGTCGTACATTCAAGATAGAGTAAAGTAAAACACCTAAAGTCAATTAAAACAATGGTAGTCAAAGGACATCACATGGTCCCAATATATGGGAGTGCCTCTGGCACTACATACACTAATACTCAGTGCCAGTTTGCCCATTTCCAGTTCAAGACCTTTCCAACGTGGAAGAAAGGGATATGTCTGAAACAATAAGATAGCAGAGGCAAATCATCATTGACTCATGTCATCAGCTGGAGTCAGATCTTCCGGCTTACATTTGGAATTCCACATCAATAACACCATCAGACAAAACCTAGGCAGCACTACATTTTGTAGACACTGGATCATTCCAAATCACTGTTCCAGTATCTGGTGAAATGTCACATACAAGTTTCAGTGGTGTGCCACACGATGTATGTCCCACAATGATGTGGCACATTACCTACTACATACACTTTACACACAATGAGAATGTTGGTGATGTGAAGGGAGATTAGCATGATTAGGCGACACTACCACATGTGTGTTGAGCAAATGATGGCACACATATTGCTTTAGTGTCAACACACGACAGAGAACAAGTCCAATGTAATCTTCAAATCTTCCATTCAACCACAATGCAAGTTGCCTTGGTACAAGATTTGAACTCCCAAAGTCTGTGTCGGTCCTTCCCAGCCAGGTTCCCTTTGAACTTCTAAACAGCACCATGTACCAGCAAATGTCACAACTCTGAAATGTCCAAATGGAGATGACATGGTGAAGGAACCTAAAACAGATCAAAACAAAAAGATTACCAATCAACCCGAACATGATTGCCACATGAGTGAGTTTATTCATGTTCGATTACTTAAAATCATTACATGTCTGAAAAGATAAAAAGAAGCAAATGTCCATAACAGTTGCACATAAAAAAAAGAAAGAAAGCGACAATTTGTACCGCTTGTGCTTCGACAGTAAGAACATATAAAATAGCGCAATAAATAATATTTCTTAATTAGATCATATCACACTCCAAGTACAGATTAAAACTAGATAAAACTTAGTTTGCATAGAGTTAGCACTGTCGAGCGGATCGGTGACATATAAAAGAATGCAAAAAGTGGTATTTCATAAATAGGATCATATCGCATACCAAAAATCAAGTTAAAACCATGACAAACCTAGTTCGCAAGCAGTTGTCACCTACATGAATAAACTAGAGTGACCAAGAGTATTAGGGGAAGAGAATAAAGTGCAAAGTGCTGGCCAGAAACATTTCATGAGTAGAGGTGTATCTCACTCTAACACCAAGTTAGAGCAAAGTAATAACTAGAGAGTGCTGTTAGCACCTTCATGCATACGCGGACAATTCAGATTTGCAAAAAGCAAAGCTTAAAATACAGGGAGCAGTCCCGCCCGAGCTACTGCCAGCCAATAGCAGCTTCAGTAAGTAGAAGTCTGTTGGAGTTCATAAACTTCCCCAATCTGGCTAGTGCGCATGCGGTATTTTCAGAAAAGCACGTGACCGAAGCTGCCCTTAGCCCGAAATATAGGGAGGAGCAAGCGCCATCACTCATCGGACAGTCTGGGACAGCAGCACAAAGGTGGAGCCACGATTCTTTGCGATAGCTGCCCAGGCAGAGTTAAAGTCCGAGATTGGCAAAGCAATGAGCCTTATATAGAGGATTTTCCTACACACTTGAGCTGATAGTGCTTGTTAGGGCTGTGCTTTCCCCAGGAGGTAAGATGCATCCAAAGTTTCAGTAATGGGGCTAGCATGAAGTATTTCAGTGTCCCGTTCAAACAAGTTTATTGTTACCTGCCGGTTCTCCGCTTTCTTCCAGGCAGAAAATGTTATTTTGTGAGAGTGCGGACTTTCTGCCCTGATCTTTAGGGTGCTAGTTGCCGTTCCTAACCATACTTGCCAAGGAGAGCCGGCCTCTTCAAAGAATGATTTCAGGTGATGCTTGAGGCAGACCTCTGGGGCTTGCAGTACCCTGAGGTAGCACTTTATTAGGTCCCTATGACACCCAAGATCAGGGCTCCAGAGGTCCAGCTCCAGTCTCAGCCTAGTTGTCTAGCTTGCAGAGGGGCCAGCAGCATTGTCTTGTATGCCTTAATCTGAGAGTCCATTAAAAGCCTTGCAAAAGAGCCAGGATAGGCCAAATGGCCGAAGTTGAGGCCCGGAATCAATTTTGCTTTCAGAACTGTCAACATGGGCTCGGCGGTAGCGCTTTTTAGGCGATGGCTTAGGTGCTTCAATGCATGGATAATGCAAGTAGATTTCGTTCTGAGGTGCCTAAGGTGAGCTGCCGGTTTGGGCCCCTCTGAGAACCAAACCCCAAAGTAGTTGTAAGCTGGCCCTGTCCCTATTGGCAGATCTCCCAGTTACCAACGAGTTTGTTTTTTATGGGGGTATTTGCCGAACATGACTACCTTGGTTTAGCTCTTATTCACATGCAATTTGCTCTCCTGGTAGTAACGGTGGAGGGCGTTGAGGACTCTCTGTAGCCTAGCTCTAGTGTGGTCCATAATTGCGGTATCATCAGCATACTACAGGATAGGCAGTCTCACCCCACCCAGCCTTGGAGTCACTAAACTGGCACCTCGCAGGGCTGCCCCCAGATATGCAGTGTAGAGATTAAAAAGGAGGGGGGTCAGCACACATCCCTGTTTGAGACAGTTGTTTGTGGGTACTCTGGCATTAGCAATGGTGGGGCTTGTTTTTACCCTTACCCATGTCCCCTGATATAGTGATATATTCGCCTTGAGGAGCAAGGTGGAATCTCCTTGTGGTCAGCTTCCTCCATAGCCTTCCTAGGTCTACCCTGTCAAAGGCAGTGCTGTAATCAGCAAAACAGCAGAAGGGGGTTGCTTCCTCCTGACAGCTTGTGTGGATAGGTATGCCAGTGCTATGATGTTGTTCGTTATTGAGCAGTCGGACCTAAATCCAGATTGTAAGAGCGAAATAATTCTTTTTCTGTTGCCTATGACTCCAATCCCTTCAAAAGGACGAGGGCATAGAACATGATGGCCACATTACAAAGTCAACTTTTGAAGGACACAGAGTCACAAAACAATCTGAGATGAACATTGTAACTGAACACAGTAGTCAATGTCTCCAAACTTTGACCAACAAACACTGTTGGCCTGATTTTCCCAGAACTTGTCCTTCCCAACAAAGTACAACCACATACTTCTCTCATCATCACATCAATAGTTGGTGTACCGTTGAAAGAGATAACATGTAAAGATATACTTACACTAATTAGAAGACATGTTCAATGACATCTTGATATAAGTCAACTCCTTCCTCTTCACCGCTATCATTTTCATTTGGCATATGAGGATCCTCATCCAGTGGCTCTTCATGATCTCCATCCATTGGGAAGTAAGGGATGTTCCGTAGCAGGGCAATGTTGTGTAGTATACAGCAGACCACAGTGATTTCGCACACCTTATTGGGTGATATTATACCCAGTGGTTTCTGGCTGGCTGGGACACATCAAAGCCAGACAGAATCTACCGTCCTAGATAGGATGAGTACAATACACTTGTCTGATAACCTGTGCTTACCCTTGGGTAGCTTGGCACAGAGCTGTCAGGCTTAACCTCAGGGTCAAAGTGTAAAATATTGGCACAACACCACCCTCGCAACACACTGAGTATACTACAAAAAGACTCCACACCGTATGTATAAAACACTGGACTTTGTATTACACACACATTGAAATCAAAATGACATACACATTAGATATATGCTTTACAGTTATATGCAATTGTTGAACTCTCCCATTAGCAGCAGATCGGCATGAACATATATGTACTAGTCATAGGTATTCACCTGCCCCGTTATCCCCTCAGCCTTGTAAGCAACATAAACCCATGTGCATACTTCCCCAAGGTGTTCATGATCCAAGCGATTCCTCCCTCATCAAAAGCGACATATATATATATATATATATATGTAGACTGTTAAGAGAAATTTCACTTTCATGCTATCACATTAGAGTAAAACAGGACATTCCCAGTATCGCATATCCCGTACAGTTGTAATGGTCAAGAAATCACAGGTTTGGACTACGCCTCGTGACCCAGCCCCTCAGCCACTCAAACTACACCGGCCAGAGATACACATTGCACCATCTGGCAACACTTTGATTAGATTCTGGGGACCACCTAAAGCAGAAGGAAACAGTTACTTGGTTTCGTCCCCCCAGATTAGGCCTTCAGGCACCCAGTGGCACCTTCACGAGTGTGAGATCACTTTCCCTGCGTAGGCAAAAGACTGTGACACCAGAAGCTGGCACGTATCTAAATTGGAGAAATGTTTCCCCTCAGGCTGATGTGCGACCTGCAGTTGCTCCAGGCAACCAGCCATGAGTGCACACAAGGCACAACGAGACCCCTTGGGTCCAGGCACGATATTTTTACCAACAGAGTACCTAGGGGTGTGGATCCGGGGTGAGGGAGCCGGCGACCTCGGATGGAAGCTGCGATGTCAGGCACTGTCATCCTCCTGATCTGGAAGTCGAAGACAGTTTAGGCTTCCAGCTTGGGTCCCAAGGACTCAGCAAACGTACCGCAATGACCCTTGGATACCACGCGCTACGGAGTGAGAGCTAGTTCTCCCAATGTGGGAGGTGTGTGCACCGCATCCTGACACCCTAATGGCCTGCATTCTTGCAGGGGCCTATCCGGAGCTTGATGGGCAGTTGAAGTCCCAACAGCAACAACAAGGGAGTAAGTTCTTACCAGAGTTTCACATGTTACATGACTATTTTTTGGTTACAGGCAGGATTTTTCCCATCAACATTAATGGGGACCATGTCCAATGCACAAGAAGAGTTCTTGAAGGTGTACGTTTTGCACAATGTATATGATGATGTGCTTTATCTATTGATATGTTGGCAAGCATCCCATCTGTACCTGTTAGCAACCAATGGACTGTTCTGAGCAGACACACGGCTTCTTAAACTCCACATATACATCATGTTGTTTGATGTCATGAGGGACAGTTGCACCAAACAGGCCAATGGTGTTTATTGTGACGGGTGTGATGCTCCTTCACTATTGGTGATGATGTAATGGTAGCCCTATTACATGTGACATAACATACTAGGCAATTATGATACAGAGGATGTACCAAACGTCACATTGGTAAGTTGGGATTCTACACAAACAAGAGTGAGCATCTGATCTGAAATGACTAGTGACATCAGTAGTAATGGCTACATTTTGGATTCAAAACATATCCAAATTGTGTTTTACATCAGAAATACTGTTTCATACATGTTCAAAGCGACAGATTAGCATAACTGCTCACCCCTTCATAAATTTGTGTGTGTAAGCCAGTCTGTTTTTTGACAAATAATTGTGATAGGCATACAATTTTTGTGGAAAAACAGACAGGAATGTGTACACATTATTGACCGAGTAACACATACCCTAAAGCATTTCTCAATGTCCTTTGTCATATCCAGATGATGAAACAAGGATGGAGATAAAAGGCAAACTGTTAGAAATGGGGTTTCTGTTTGGCTAGGATATGCACCTAAGCCAGGCAGAACCCACCACTCTAGTCAGGGCAAGTCAGTCACACACCAAAGATAACCTGTGCTCACCCCATGGTAGCTTGGCACAGAGCAGTCAGGCTTATCCCCAGAGTCAATGTTTAATGCGTTTGCGCAACATACTCACACCTGTGACACAATATATACACCACAAATGAGACTCCACACAGGAATATATAGTATATTGTACATACCACCTAGACCTAAACAACATATTTAGTTGGTATGCTTTTCAAGCTATCAAAGATCTAAATAGTAATGGTTACCTTGATAAAACCAGGGGGAAACTATCTATATCACTCCAATACTTTTCATATTATCATTGTTAAAAAAAAAAAAAGTGTTCATTGTCTTGCACCACACACAATGAAAACGCTAAAATGTGTGTTATAATTTGGCACAGGATAGGATAACCCTTGTTATCTGGTACACAACAATCCTGAAACAATCAAAATCGGTTAAGTGGTTGCCAAGATATCACTGTTTAAACTAGGGGGAAAAGTAGCATTTAAATGAGCTGGGCTCCTTCTAGAAGCCTTACGGTATGCCCTTGCAATAGAGATGGCAACAGGGGTTGCCACAGAGATGGCGAGATCCTTAGGAAGTCTCGAGGGAGACGGAAATGCAGCCTCACAAGGTTGCGGGTAAGAGGTGTAGACTGTGCTGCCCTGCTATGACAGTACCTTTTGGCGAGAGTGGGCGTCCAAAAGTCCTCATACAGCGGAGTGGCAGTGAGCCCAGCTGTCCTCCCTCAGCAAGGTAGGATCAGCACCCATGCCATTGCAGCTGATTGGGGGAGAGCGCTACTCCTTCAGCTCTCGTCTGGGGCACTTGATCAGCTCGTAATGCTGCTTGTGGGCTGAACACTGCTCCTTTGGTGCTCGGGTCACCACAATACCTTTTTCAGATCTGGCCTGGGCAGCTACAGCAGTCTCTCCCACGCTGAGCAAGGCAGTAGAAGGGAGGCGGTAGAAGGGAGTGCAACCCGGAGCGAAGTCTCCGGCGAGCAGGGGCATGCCATTCGGAGTTCCCTTCCTTGGCTAGGCTCCGGCGTTATTTATTTATTTTATTTATTTAATTTATATATAAAGTTTTATATGGTGTGAACATGACCCTAAAGGATATCAGAGCACTTTACATGAAGGAGTAGGGGGGGTAGGATATAGGTGTGAGAACAAGAACCAATCACATTTACGAACGAAGAACAGACATTGAGGATTAACAAATTAATAAGTTTACCTTCATGGGGAGTCAGCAATGTAGTAGTCAAAATCAGCAAATGAATAACAGGCAGGTATAAAATCAATGAACAAAAGGTGCAATCTTAGGGCAAAAATGTGTTCATCAGAATTGTTTTCACTTCTTTTTTTAAGGAGGCGGTACACCAAAATAGGGCGGACATCCGGAGGTAGAGAGTTCCAAATCTTTGGGGCGACGCCCGAGAAAGCTCTCTAGCACATTTTCTTTTCACGGAAATGTTGTGGTTTCAGTAGCAGAGTGCTAGTACTTCACGATGATCTGCGTCCCCCTGATAGGTCTAGCTTTTGTGCCAAATACCTGGGGGTATTGAAATGTAGGGCTTTATGAGTCATGCACGCAATCTTTAGTTGTAATTTTGCCTCATAAGGGAGCCAGTTCAGGGATTTTGGATCCGGGGAGATGTGATTATTTCTTTTTGATCCGGTGACAAGTCTGGCAGCAGCGTTAATGGAGGCCCTTAGAGGTGCCAGCTTGTATCTAGGCAGGCTGCAAAGTGTGTCACTTCCGTAATCCAGCCTGGGGTTGCCCACAAGAGCTTGGACTGCAAATTTAAGGTTGTCTTGTGGAAGGAAGGGTTTTAGTTTCCTGAAAATGCTCATCTGATAATTTTCTCCTTTGGTGGCAGTACTGATGTGATCCTGCATAATCAGGTATTTGTCTAGTGTAATTCCTAAGGATCTAGCAGAGTCCATAATGTGAGGAGAATAGTTGGGGCAGTTAGATGCTTCATTCAAAGGTCGTTCTTGAGAATGTTGTTAAGAGCAGTAATGAAGAGAAATTCCATTTTGGCAGCATTGAGCTTGAGATGGTTGCCAGTGAGCCAATGCTGAGTCTTTTATATAGTAGTGTTGAGGGACATGATGTCTTCTGGGGAGGAGATTTTCAGGTACAATTGGTTGTCATCTGAATACATGTGATAATGAATGTTAGCAGATTTCAAGAATAAATTGAAGAGAATGGGTGAGAGGGCGGATCCCTGTGGAACCCCAAGGGTGACCACGGAGGGCTGAGAAAGGGATTGATTAACCTTGACTCTTTGGGTTCTGTTGTGGAGGAATGAAGTAAACCAATGTAGTACAGACCCTGATAACCCCATCCTCCATTCAAGTAGGTTCAGTAGACTGTCAGGTTTAACAGTGTCAAATGCAGAAGATAAGTCAAGTAGTATAAGAAGACATGATTCATTTGGCCCAGCATTTTTAATATGTCATCCACACTGTTTGTGAGTGCTGATTCAGTGCTGTGACCTTGACAGAAGCCAGATTGGTGTTCGTCAAGGAGTTGGAAGTTATCTATGTAGTTGCAAAGTTGGATCTGGACACATTTTTTCAGAAGCTTCGCCAGATTGGGGATGTTGGAGATTGGGCAGAAGTTGTTAAGATCTGAGCAATCTGCAGTTGGCTTTTTCAGAATGGGGGGTTACCTGCCATACGTTTAGGCATTCAAGGATAGTGCCTTGACGTAGCCAGGCATTTACAATCTTAGACCATAAGGGGAGATTTGAAGATTTGATCTCCTTGAAGATAGTCAGAGGTAAAGGGTCATTGAAAAGATAAGACGGGTTCAAAGCTAAAAGAATGTTGAAAATGTCATTTTCCTTGAGGGGTGTGAGAGTGTGCCAAGAGGCATTGTTTTAGGGGACATGCCTAGGGTGACCAACCAGATCAGAGGTCTGGGGGGGGTGTGGAAAGATGTGCGAGACAGCCGGAAGTAGTTCTCTCACTGTGTGTAGATCAATTTCAATGATTTAAATTTTTCTCAAGAAAAAGGAAGCCAAGTCCTCACAGTTTGGGAGTGTGATGGACCCATTGCTAAGCGTGTTTGGTATGTTGAGCGATTGCTGCCTGACAAATTCAAAAGTTTTATTGGGTCGATTTCTGGCTTGGTCTAGCTGGGTTCTGAAGAAGCTGGCCTTCACATTTCTGATTCTTCTATTGTATGTGTTCTTTATTGATCTTAAACGTTTTAAGTGCTCCATGAGGGCGAGGATCTCCAGGCTCTTTCTGCAAAATCTCAGATTGCATCTTTCCGAATTTAGGTTGTCGCTGAAACAAGGTTTAGAGACTTTGGTGGATATGTTTTTTAGTTGAAGGGGGGTGATTGAGTCAAAGACATTCAAAATGAAGGTATTGAAGAAGTCTGTGAGGTCATGAATATCTACCATGTCCATCTCAGGAGACAACGCATTGTTACAGAGGGAAGATGCATCGTTATGGTTTATGCTCCAAAGACTCCTTTTCCATTGCTTTGTTTTCTTCAGTTGAGCTCTCTTCTGGATCACAACCACATTAATGAGGAAGGTGATACAGTAATGGTCTGTCCAGTCACAGGGGATAATGGACTTCAATGTGGTGTTGTCCCTTTTTGCAATGATAAGGTCCAAAGTCTCACCCTTGCTGTGAGTAGGGTTGTTACAGATTTGGGTCAACTTGTGGTCTGATAGAAAGGATTTAAAGCTGTTCACTGCATATGGTAGAACGCATGTAGCTTATAAATGAGACTCTTGTTGCTAGCGATGTTGATGCAAAGATATTCACAACCGGGCAGAGCGGCAGTTTCTGACTGAATCACAGAGAAGGTGATACGGTAGATGCAGGCTATTCCCCCACCAGGTTTCTTAGTTCTATCTAGTTGAATGATGCCGTGACTAGGGAGGACTAGAAAGTCTAAAATAGGAGGAGATGAATTGTTTAACCAAGTTTCCGTGAGGATAACGATATCAAACTCATGTGTGAGGATGAGGTCAGAAATATCAGGCACATGTTTAACAGCCGATCTGCAGTTGAGGAGCTTACATTTCAGTTGGTTATTGGTGTAGACAGTGGCAGACCTAGAGATGTTAATACTCTTGAGATTTCACTGTTTACAGCTCTGTGGTTGTAACAAGGTTCTCTGTAAGGGTTAGTGTAGGAACGTAGGATCTGCTTTTATGGTTACCCCCACTTTTTGCCAGGTGCTAAGCTGTTATTGACTAGTCTGACTGGGATCCTGCTAATCAGGACCCAAGTCTATCTGCTTTCTCCCTTAAATTGTTGTGGTTAGTACTTAGGTACATCCCAGTTTGGATGCTAGGGTACCCTTATCAGTCCCTAGTATATGGTACTAAGGTACCCAGGGCATAGGTACCCTAGAGGTCCCCCATGGGCTGCAGCATGCATTTTGCCACTCATGGGAGACCATTCAGTATACAACTACAGGCCTATAATAGAACAAGGGACCCCCTCTAGGGAACGAATAAGGTCTGGGAGTAAGAGGGGAACTAAGAGAACCAATAGAACCAAAGAACACTCCCCTAAGACCTATATCTCTTTAATAGAAGACTGAATCTAGTATGGGTGTACACTTATGCCATACATCAGGTACTTATAACATATGAACAACATCATTGTTTTATAAGATCATATTTATTATTATCATTGATTTCTTTTTTTCTTTTTCTTCCAATGCATTAAATGTCATAATTTTTTCAATAGGTACAATAAACTTTTTTTTTAATATAGTTTTTTTATATAAAATGTAAATACATATACACAAACATGCAAGATACAAAAACAATGTTATTACTCCCCACAATAACAATTCTCCTAAAACTCATGCATTCCTCACACTCATTCACATACATACAAAACACTTATGCACATCTGGACTCAGGGGAAACTAAAGATGTAAATTATTTCCTCCAAGATGACACGAATAATAAGATCTGGACACACGAGGTCGACGCGCGTTTCGGTGGGTTGTCACGAGCATGAACCACCTTCTTCAGGACCTTATCCAAATCGGGCACAGTAACAATCATACAAATACAGGGGGACCTACAAAGCAATAAATGATGGAATTCATTAACCCATACATAAGACCATAATTAAAAAACTCTGTGTTCGATCAGACCACTATGCTGCAGATTCAGCATGAACACTGCATGATAGACCAATTATAATCCCTTCACCAAGGTGAAACTAGATGTGATATGTGACCTAACAGATCATAAGTGCACATAATAATGGAGCAACTCATACTCACTGTGAGATGTTCCAGAAAATGAGATTAATGTACATTAGTGCCATAAGAGTAAAGGACAGCCCTTCCATGCAGATAACAAGAGAACCCTCCATGCACGCTCTCCAATGAATGTCCAGTGCTAATTCACCTGTGTATATCTATAGATTTTAGAGTAAGCCCACGCTAAACTTACAAGTTTTTATTAATGAAGTTTCCAAGGTTCACGACTGGAACAGCGGAGTCTAATGTCGGAGGTAGTGGCCACTAAATCTTATTTTCTACAGTGGAATAAAGGATATAAAATTACTTTAAGAGCTCTCTGAGGGGCCCTGAATGGTGTATGCTGATATGATAGTAAGTCCTTACCAAGAATAAAACAAATTATGTGGCCTTCAACATTTCTTGTATGGATAGTAGCAGGACCTTAGCAAGATTTATAAGCACGAATAGTCTGGAAAAGGAAATATAATATGATTATAAAAACATTTCCTAATCTAAGAGTGACCTGTATTGATGTAGGATCATACTATATTCATACTCACATATTGGCGTATATTCCTAGATCTACTATCTTCCATATATTATTTAATGGCAAACTGTAAATCGTAATCAGCCACCATAGGGGTAACAACCCCACAAATTGGTAAAAATATTCGAATGATTAATGACAGTGATCACAGTTCCTAAAAACAAGATGAACTTGAATTAGTATAGTTGTTTAGATCTATTTGTGGTGTCTTCATATATGCAGACAATGCTAGAACACCCCATATCAAACGGCACCTAATTTGCCTGTTACTGGTTTTATAGGAACGCAACCTGTCACCAAAAATTATCCAGCAGACAGTATTATAACGTGCTATATATTGTACATGTAACGTGCTATGTATTGTACATAGAGTCACTACGATCATAAGTGACCCAATATCCGCTAAGTAGCAATCCATTTTGATAAGGGGGGCAAACATTCCCTACTGAAACACATATCAGGGGATAGAAAAACCACCCCATACCACTTGGCTGTTGGCCTGCCTATTTCTTGCTAACCCAGGCCCGATAATAATGATAGGTCTACCTACATTAACAATATACCCTAGTATCAAGAAGATTGTGAGCCAAACTATTTAGAAAAACCAGACAGTCCCTGCACAGTCATAAGCCGAGAACTCACCAGAATTGAATATAGGGTCCTACAAAGTGCTCCGCGTCCTGCCACCGTTGCCGATCTTTGCGATACTAGAGGCAATCTTTAAATAGCAACCTGCGCATACGCCGAACGTCCCGTAAGTGATTGCGTGAATACGTAACAATCACATGTAGGAAAAACCAACGTGAGAATAACGTTGAAAGATCCGCCATCTTAGTGTGGTACATATATAGCGGTTTAGAAGGCAATCCCTGCGTTGGGAAACAATACTGAACCCTCACTACCCGATGGAAACAACCATCTATGTTGCTGCTAACTCACCAGAATTAAATAAAGGGTCATACAAAGTGCTCCACGTTCTGGCTCCGTTGCCTATCTTTGCGATACTAGAGTCAGTCTTAGATGTCCAGCTACACATGCGCCGAACGTCCCATAAGTGATTGCGTGTAAACGCAACAATCACATGTAATAAATCCAACGCAAGAATAACGTTAAAGCAATCACCATCTTAATGTGGTGCATGATTAACGGTTAGAGGCAATCCCTACACCGGGAAACAATACTAACTCCTCTTTGCCCGATTGAAACAAACGTCTGTATAACTGCTAACACTTCGTGGGCTGAAAGCATATGCGACTGAAGATTTCAAAAGGAAACCACAAAATAAGATATGCCGAGGATAGGCTGAAACTTGGATTGACATACGTTTTCAGACCCATACTTATTACAGAGAATGCTGAGAACCAATAGGTCACTGTGGTGGACTCTGACATGTGAAACACTTATCAGAAAACTAACCACAGAAACATGGAAAAATGATGACAGTGCAAGTGTAAAATAGGGTGCTACTGGATCAGCTGGGGTACTCTAGGACTTCATGAACGCCCATACATATATACTAATTATGCGTACCGATCAGTAATGTTCCAAATTATTTCTTCATTTAATCCCTCTTTTACACTATTGAGGGTGAAAATCCAAAAGGTTTCCCTCCTTTTACGGATTATTTCAGTAGATGAGCCTGGTTTGGGTTTAACCTTTTCCAGGATACACCACCGTAAGTCATTTTCTCCATGTCTCTTTTCTAAACAGTGTGCAACTATAGGGGCCGAAAGTTTGTTTGTCCTGATGGCCGATTTGTGCTCACTGTATCTGATGCGAAATTCGCAACCCGTTTCCCCTATATATGCTAGTTCACATGGGCACAAGATGATGTATACAACATTATGACTTCTGCAATTGCTAAGCTCTCTAAGATTGATATTTTTCCCTTTGTAAGTGAGGGTATTAGTAACTATTGCAGTGTCACATGCGTGACAGCAACCACATTTGTGGTTTCCTAGAATAGGGGGAAAGCTCGTAAGTGTAGTCTGCTGGTGTGTGTGGCGGACTTGCTGTCTAGTATGTACAAGCATGTCACGAAGATTTTTGTTCCTCCTATAGGCTATTAATGGTAGTCTCAAATCTTCATCTCCATGTGCATTGAGGATTTTCCAATTCTTGGTTATGATGTTTCTTATTTTGTAATTGAGTTGCGAATGGTTGACAACACATACTATTTGTTCTTTTGTAGTACGAGCATTACCCTGCAAAAGGGCTTCTCGGTTATAATATTTAGCCCGTTTAAAGGCTGTAGAAACCAGACGGCGAGGGTAGCCTCGAGCAAGGAGGCGTTGTTTAAGGGCCTTACCATGGGACATGAAGTAACTGATGTTCGTACAATTACGGCGTACACGTAAGAACTCCCCAAAGGGGATGGAATCTTTGGCACGGCGGATGGAAACTTTGGTGCTGTAAGATGGTATTTTTAGCTGTCGGCTTTCTAAAAAGTCTACCTGCAGTCCTTCATCTGAGCTTTTAATAACAATGTCCAAAAATTCCACTTGCCTAGAACTAAAGTTGGCTGTGAACTTCAAATTGCAATCGCTGGCATTAAGCCAAGCGATATATTCCTGTAAGGTTTCGTTATCACCTTTCCAAATGAAAAAAATATCGTCAATAAAGCGCTTCAAACACCGCACGTTTTCAAAAAAAGGAGCTGCTTCATTAAAGATATTGGTGAGTTCCCACTCACCCATGTAGATATTCGTGACACTGGGCGCACAAGAAGCGCCCATACTCGTGCCTTTGGTCTGCTGATATATCACACCATTGAATTCAAAATAATTATTCAATAGGACTATTTCTAAGCATTCGAGTATAAAGGCATCCGGTCTCTCGCCTGAGGTTCTGCTCAAAAGTGCGGCCACTGCTCGTAACGCCTGACATTGAGGGATGTTGGTGTACAAAGCCTCAATGTCAAGCGTTACCAAAGTGTCGTGGAGCCAGTCAACCGGTTTGCCCTCAATATGTCCAATCATGTCCCCAGTGTCACGAATGAAGGAAGCATAGTTCCTCGTAAGGGGGCACAGGAAAGCATCGACATACTTAGAGAGGGGTTCTGTACTTGATCCTATGGAAGAAATGATAGGACGCAAGGGGGGGTCAGATGTATTTTTATGAGTCTTTGGGACTCCATATAACGCAGGTATGACAGGATTGGATTTGTTCAAAAACATAAATTCTTGTTGACAGATAACCTCCTGTTCTAGTGCTCTTTTAGTCATCTCTTGGATGCGAATGTTAAGTCTACCTAGTTCCCTAGGGTGGGATTTTTTATAATGCTCTTGTACTGCTAACATGGCTAAGATCTTATCATTGTATTCAGTTTGGTTCATGACTACAATTCCCCCACCTTTGTCACAAGATTTGATAACAATGGCATGATTGTTTTTGATATTGTTAAGAGCTTGATGGTCTTTAAGGGACAAATTGTGTTGTTTGTAGAGAGGATACTTGGTCACCCGTTGTAGTTCTTTTAATACAGTTTTCTCAAATATTTCCACCTCTGGACCCACCATATCTAACGTGGGGGTAAAGGTGGATGGTGGCTTGCAGTGAGAAACATTTTCTACTTGGTTTTCTACCTGTCTATGCATAAAAAAAAATTTAATCTGACCTTTCTGAAGAAGGAGAACATGTCTTGATGCAACTGAAACAGGTTGGGACTAATACTAGGAACAAAGGAGAGACCCCTACCTAATAGTTTTGTCTCCTCATATGTCAAGTTGTTAGATGAGAGATTAAAAATGGGTAGGGTATCATCAGCCATACATTGCTGATGGTTCATACTATCTAAGTTCTCCAATATTGTTGGTTGCGTGTTTTTAGGTATAATTGTGGATGTTGAGGGGGCATTGGCGATTGCTGGTCCCCTCTGTCCTGTCCCCAAAGTCTGTTCCTGCCGCGGTATGAACCACGGTGTAAAAAAGGAGACTGACCCCGATAAGATTGTTGGTTTGTTTGTCTACCTCTATTTGGTCTTTGATGAAATTGCCTTTCATCAGTACTTTGGTAGTTATCTGTCTCAGAGTCAGATGAATAAGTATCTGAAAAATTAATCACTGTCCTTCTGTTGTTCCTACCATGATTTTGATAAGTGGGGCCATGATTCCATTCTTGGTAATACGATTTCTCCAAATATGGGTAGGCCCTCTCTTGCGAATACCATCTTACATCCTTTTTTAATTTTTCAGTTTTCCTGTTAGTGAGGTAATCCTCAAAATCTTTCATATCAGCATTCATTTTTTCCAACCTCGCTTTAGGTTCTTCAAATGCTGTAGCTGTTCTCAACTTATCTACCAACTCCGTTATTTCTTTACTCAAAACCAACATGATCTCCCTGGCTGTTTCAATTATCAAGATCATCCAGTCCCTGGAGCAGCGGTTCGCAATAAGGGACCACCGCTCCAGGAACTTACGTATCTCGACAAAGAGTGCAGGTACATTGCGAACCCTCAGGCCTGATGGAATAACACCTGCTCGTAAGTACTCTAACATATAATGGGCATGTGATTCCATTCTTTTAAGTTTTTTTCTTAGATTCAATAAGTTGTTCCATTCAGAATCATCTCCACTGTGTGAAACAGTGGGACCTTCACTGGAGATGACTTGTCCTATGAGTGCAGAAAAGTCCTCATCGGAGAACCCGAAGGTTTTCAGGCCCTCCATGAAAGGACCAAAAAATAACAAGAATACTAAGCTCTCTAAACTATGGTTGCTTTATTATTGCTATCAGAGGGAAAGCCAAAATCCAAATTTGTTGTGAAGAGGGTATTGATAATGCTGAAGACTACTACGGAGCTACTTTCAATTGTGGAAGGAAATACTATTGTATATTCACAGTGTGTCAATCCTAACAGTGCAGAAAAGTGGTCTGATCAACAATTGTACAAAAGGACTGTGACTGTGCACATTCCCACAGTTAAACAACCGTGAATGCAATAATAGAACAAGGGACCCCCTCTAGGGAACGAATAAGGTCTGGGAGTAAGAGGGGAAGTAAGAGAACCAATACAACCAAAGAACACTCCCCTAAGACCTATATCTCTTTAATAGAAGACTGAATCTAGTATGGGTGTACACTTATGCCATACATCAGGTACTTATAACATATGAACAACATCATTGTTTTATAAGATCATATTTATTATTATCATTGATTTCTTTTTTTTTTCTTCCAATGCATTAAATGTCATAATTTTTTCAATAGGTACAATAAACTTTTTTTTAATATAGTTTTTTATATAAAATGTAAATACATATACACAAACATGCAGCATAAAAAAACAATGTTATTACTCCCCACAATAACAATTCTCATAAAACTCATGCATTCCTCACACTCATTCACATACATACAAAACACTTATGCACATCTGGACTCAGGGGAAACTAAAGATGTAAATTATTTCCTCCAAGATGACACGAATAATAAGATCTGGACACACGAGGTCGACGCGCGTTTCGGTGGGTTGTCACGAGCATGAACCACCTTCTTCAGGACCTTATCCAAATCGGGCACAGTAACAATCATACAAATACAGGGGGACCTACAAAGCAATAAATGATGGAATTCATTAACCCATACATAAGACCATAATTAAAAACTCTGTGTTCGATCAGACCACTATGCTGCAGATTCAGCATGAACACTGCATGATAGACCAATTATAATCCCTTCACCAAGGTGAAACTAGATGTGATATGTGACCTAACAGATCATAAGTGCACATAATAATGGAGCAACTCATACTTACTGTGAGATGTTCCAGAAAATGAGATTAATGTACATTAGTGCCATAAGAGTAAAGGACAGCCCTTCCATGTAGATAACAAGAGAACCCTCCATGCACGCTCTCCAATGAATGTCCAGTGCTAATTCACCTGTGTATATCTATAGATTTTAGAGTAAGCCCACGCTAAACTTACAAGTTTTTATTAATGAAGTTTCCAAGGTTCACGACTGGAACAGCGGAGTCTAATGTCGGAGGTAGTGGCCACTAAATCTTATTTTCTACAGTGGAATAAAGGATATAACATTACTTTAAGAGCTCTCTGCGGGGCCCTGAATGGTGTATGCTGATATGATAGTAAGTCCTTACCAAGAATAAAACAAATTATGTGGCCTTCAACATTTCTTGTATGGATAGTAGCAGGACCTTAGCAAGATTTATAAGCACGAATAGTCTGGAAAAGGAAATATAATATGATTATAAAAACATTTCCTAATCTAAGAGTGACCTGTATTGATGTAGGATCATACTATAATCATACTCACATATTGGCGTATATTCCTAGATCTACTATCTTCCATATATTATTTAATGGCAAACTGTAAATCGTAATCAGCCACCATAGGGGGTAACAACCCCACAAATTGGTAAAAATATTCGAATGATTAATGACAGTGATCACAGTTCCTAAAAACAAGATGAACTTGAATTAGTATAGTTGTTTAGATCTATTTGTGGTGTCTTCATATATGCAGACAATGCTAGACCACCCCATATCAAACGGCACCTAATTTGCCTGTTACTGGTTTTATAGGAACGCAACCTGTCACTAAAAATTATCCAGCAGACAGTATTATAACGTGCTATATATTGTACATGTAACGTGCTATGTATTGTACATAGAGTCACTACGATCATAAGTGACCCAATATCCGCTAAGTAGCAATCCATTTTGATAAGGGGGGCAAACATTCCCTACTGAAACACATATCAGGGGATAGAAAAACCACCCCATACCACTTGGTTGTTGGCCTGCCTATTTCTTGCTAACCCAGGCCCGATAATAATGATAGGTCTACCTACATTAACAATATACCCTAGTATCAAGAAGATTGTGAGCCAAACTATTTAGAAAAACCAGACAGTCCCTGCACAGTCATAAGCCGAGAACTCACCAGAATTGAATATAGGGTCCTACAAAGTGCTCCGCGTCCTGCCACCGTTGCCGATCTTTGCGATACTAGAGGCAATCTTTAAATAGCAAGCTGCGCATACGCCGAACGTCCCGTAAGTGATTGCGTGAATACGTAACAATCACATGTAGGAAAAACCAAAGTGAGAATAACGTTGAAAGATCCGCCATCTTAGTGTGGTACATATATAGCGGTTTAGAAGGCAATCCCTGCGTTGGGAAACAATACTGAACCCTCACTACCCGATGGAAACAACCATCTATGTAGCTGCTAACTCACCAGAATTAAATAAAGGGTCCTACAAAGTGCTCCACGTACTGGCTCCGTTGCCTATCTTTGCGATACTAGAGTCAGTCTTAGATGTCCAGCTGCACATGCGCCGAACGTCCCATAAGTGATTGCGTGTAAACGCAACAATCACATGTAATAAATCCAACGCAAGAATAACGTTAAAGCAACCACCATCTTAATGTGGTGCATGATTAACGGTTAGAGGCAATCCCTACACCGGGAAACAATACTAACTCCTCTTTGCCCGATTGAAACAAACGTCTGTATAACTGCTAACACTTCGTGGGCTGAAAGCATATGCGACTGAAGATTTCAAAAGGAAACCACAAAATAAGATATGCCGAGGATAGGCTGAAACTTGGATTGACATACGTTTTCAGACCCATACTTATTACAGAGAATGCTGAGAACCAATAGGTCACTGTGGTGGACTCTGACATGTGAAACACTTATCAGAAAACTAACCACAGAAACATGGAAGAATGATGACAGTGCAAGTGTAAAATAGGGTGCTACTGGATCAGCTGGGGTACTCTAGGACTTCATGAACGCCCATACATATATACTAATTATGCGTACCGATCAGTAATGTTCCAAATTATTTCTTCATTTAATCCCTCTTTTACACTATTGACGGTGAAAATCCAAAAGGTTTCCCTCCTTTTACGGATTATTTCAGTAGATGAGCCTGATTTGGGTTTAACCTTTTCCAGGATACACCACCGTAAGTCATTTTCTCCATGTCTCTTTTCTAAACAGTGTGCAACTATAGGGGCCGAAAGTTTGTTTGTCCTGATGGCCGATTTGTGCTCACTGTATCTGATGCGAAATTCGCAACCCGTTTCCCCTATATATGCTAGTTCACATGGGCACAAGATGATGTATACAACATTATGACTTCTGCAATTGCTAAGCTCTCTAAGATTGATATTTTTCCCTTTGTAAGTGAGGGTATTAGTAACTATTGCAGTGTCACATGCATGACAGCAACCACATTTGTGGTTTCCTAGAATAGGGGGAAAGCCCGTAAGTGTAGTCTGCTGGTGTGTGTGGCGGACTTGCTGTCTAGTATGTACAAGCATGTCACGAAGATTTTTGTTCCTCCTATAGGCTATTAATGGTAGTCTCAAATCTTCATCTCCATGTGCATTGAGGATTTTCCAATTCTTGGTTATGATGTTTCTTATTTTGTAATTGAGTTGCGAATGGTTGACAACACATACTATTTGTTCTTTTGTAGTACGAGCATTACCCTGCAAAAGGGCTTCTCGGTTATAATATTTAGCCCGTTTAAAGGCTGTAGAAACCAGACGGCGAGGGTAGCCTCGAGCAAGGAGGCGTTGTTTAAGGGCCTTACCATGGGACATGAAGTCACTGATGTTCGTACAATTACGGCGTACACGTAAGAACTCCCCAAAGGGGATGGAATCTTTTTGGCACGGCGGATGGAAACTTTGGTGCTGTAAGATGGTATTTTTAGCTGTCGGCTTTCTAAAAAAGTCTACCTGCAGTCCTTCATCTGAGCTTTTAATAACAATGTCCAAAAATTCCACTTGCCTAGAACTAAAGTTGGCTGTGAACTTCAAATTGCAATCGCTGGCATTAAGCCAAGCGATATATTCCTATAAGGTTTCGTTATCACCTTTTCAAATGAAAAAAATATCGTCAATAAAGCGCTTCCAACACCGCACGTTTTCAAAAAAAGGAGCTGCTTCATTAAAGATATTGGTGAGTTCCCACTCACCCATGTAGATATTCGCAACACTGGGCGCACAAGAAGCGCCCATACTCGTGCCTTTGGTCTGCTGATATATCACACCATTGAATTCAAAATAATTATTCAATAGGACTATTTCTAAGCATTCGAGTATAAAGGCATCCGGTCTCTCGCCTGAGGTTCTGCTCAAAAGTGCGGCCACTGCTCGTAACGCCTGACATTGAGGGATGTTGGTGTACAAAGCCTCAATGTCAAGCGTTACCAAAGTGTCGTGGAGACAGTCAACCGGTTTGCCCTCAATATGTCCAATCATGTCCCCAGTGTCACGAATGAAGGAACAGGGGGGAGGTTACTCCCATGTCCTTTGTCCAGTTTCGCACCAGAGTGGGAGCCAACAGCTCCCAGGACTGGGTTGAACTGGACTATGCACGGGGACACCAAATGTGCCCCTCATGCAGACTTAGTGGCACTGGCAAGCGCACCCACCCCGGTCCCAATACACCATATCCTGTCTGGGAGGTGGACACACCTGTGCCTATTGTTCTGCCTTCCCTTGCTCGAGCTTGGCTCAGCAGCAGGAGGGCAGAATCGTGTCTCTGGTCGGCAGCAACCATTTTGTGCTGTCCGGGTCTAAAAGGCTGGCACCGGGAACACTGAGAGCCTAACGGAGGGCTCTTCCAGTGCTTGGAATCATACCTCCCACACCGTTTAACCCACCCACACCATAGAAGGCTGGCACCGGGAACAATTCTTCTTCTACCGTCTGGGTACTCTGGACTTCGTTTGGGCTCGACTTTGTCTCCCTTACAGTCTGCTGCAGAGTCTTTGCCTGTGCACCATACAGGAACCTTCCAAGGCCTATGGGCATCAAAGACACCTGAAGGAATCTCCCTTGAAGTGAAGGAGTCACTTCCCTGCATTTACAGGCACCGCAACTAAGTTGACTGGTCTGCTGATCCTGAGCTCCTCCAAACTCTGTAAGGTTCTGCAACACAGGTGGTGGTTCTCCATGGCTCTCGAGGCCTGCCCTGCCCTCTCACCAAGTTTGAAGGTCAGTATCCCTTGTGGGGGCTCCAATAACCGAACCCCTGTGCACCGCGTCAACTTGCAGTTGCAAAGGCTTGTTGGCTTCCTTCCAAGAAGATCTTTGGGCTCCAAGTAGCCCTAACCTCTAGCATCTCTAGTGACCAGAATCTTTGGCCACATCGCATCGTTTTACATCGTGGCCTGCATCTTTTGGTGAGCTGCTTAAGGTCTTCTCGCGACTCCAGTGCCTCCGGCCTGTAGGTCCATTTGAGGGTCACCTTTGTTTCTTTTGGGCTTTCCTGATTGCTTGGGGCCTGTCCTGACTCCCCTGCTTGTGGTAAGTCCCCTGGACCTTGCTGGTCCCGACATTGCACCTTCTTCGACTTCTGCGTTGGTTGCATTTGCCAACGCTTTTTGGTGCTCCCACCGGACACCGACCCCTCAGCACTTGACATCTGACGTGGGACAGCTTGTGCACAGCTCCTGGTCTTCCTCAGCATCGTCTGGTCCTCACAGCTGCAGAATCAAGGTCATCCTCACCTCTCCTGCAACACCCGACATCAGAGGGCATTAGTCTTCCAAGTCTTCTGGTCACCCCTGAGTGACATAGACTCTATCCCCTCTGCTTGCAGGTACCTCTCATCTAGAATCCACCTTCGGATTCCACCGGACACTTATTCCTTCTTCAGCAGCGGCACTTTCCTGAAGTCCTCCATTGGGTTCGACTGCGGTTTCCGACACCACTTCACACCTATGCACCCGGCTTCCCAGGTGTAGGTAACGTGGGTACTAGGGTATCCACTGGTGGGGTATCTCTCCAACCTTCTTTCTTCCATGGGGTTCCCTCAGGGTCCACTGGGAAGGATCCTTAATCTTTCAAAAATCCAACCGCGACTTTCACATAGACTTGTACAGAGCACGCGGTCGTGTTCCCACACTGCACACGCTCTCCGTGGGGTTCCTAGTCACTCACCTTGGGTGATCTCTTGTGTCCCCAGCACTTCTACGTCCTCTCGAGATCGTCTTGCCCCGAGTTGTGGTTCTTGTACCACTTTCTTAGTATATGGTTTGGTCCCCGCCTGGGGTCCATTGTGTATTTGGTACTATTTACTGCATTTCTATGCAAAGTATTGTGTGCATTGTGTTTATCTCCATGTAGGAGATATCTAAACGTGTTAGAGAGTATTATATAATAAATACATATTTTTATAAATACCTTGTGTGGTTCTTTTTCACTTAATCGGTACTATAAGATTGCATTCTGGTAAAACAAGCTGCTTTACACTCCTTCTGGACTAAGCCTGAAGGCTGCTCTCCACAGCTACCACTTAGAGAGCTTTCTACGGTTGTCCAAGACCTCTTAAATCACCATAAGGGTTGTCTGGACTGGTGCAGGGTGCCCACTTACATTAGTGGACATCATATACCAGGCCAGCTTCTCACAGTTAGCCTGAATAGTTTGAATCTGTCCCCGACAGCCATATTGGTATCTTTCATGTGGGAGTAAGAAAGGAGGAGATCATGGACGTCACTGTCAGATAGACCATCATTCAGTCTCATGGGTCGAGGGGAGGTGTTGAGGAAGGGTATCGTTTTTGGGCTAAAATGAGGTGTGTGATGGACGTGGGAAGGCAGCGTGACTATTAGGGAACCAGTCTGATTCATCATGGCACTATTAGGCCTATGAGTGAGCAGCAGCTCTGTGGTGATGGATGTAAGTCTATGTAGTTCATCCTTGAGATGGAGCAGGCTAGTGAAATCTCATCAAGGCGCAATTGCCAAAAGACGTGGTGACGGGTTGTCATGGGTTGGGGGTGAGGCCCGGTTGAGAAGGGAGGCCACATGAGAGACCAAGTTGAGAGGAGAAGCCATTATTGGAGGGCTGAAGTATTTGTAGGTCAGGGAGGTCTTGCAGAGAGACTGACTGAGTGAAGATGGGAGTAGGGGGAGGGGGCTTATGTGCTGAGTGGGAGACCTGGGAGGCATGAGGTTAAACATGTTAGGAGATATAGATTCAGAAATGGAGACCTTCTGACCACAGGGTGGAGCTGTGGGAGTACCAGGGGGACCCTCGTGGGAGGGTTCGGAGGACGAGAGAGAGCGAATGGGACGGAAAAGGTCAAGGGTTGAGGGAATATATGCTTGCCATTATAGGGGGAGCATGTGCACTGGGTCGGCTAGTCACGGATTGATTTTCAAGCTCAGCCGGATATAAGGACTCTAAGGTAGATAGGGCAGAGGAAACGGTGGGGTAGCAAGGGCTAGCAAAGCGGAGTAGGGCTGAATGATGCCGGGATAAACATGGGCATTAAAGGGGGTGCAAGAGCATCGCCAGGTGAGCTAGGGTGACTTTGGATGGGATGTGAGTTCTTATTGTTCACCACCTTCTTGAAGATAGGAAAGATCTCATACACTATTGCTAGTTTGTCATTCGAGGATTGAATTAGAATTTTCCCATTGTTGTATAGAGATATAGTAACGTCCACACTGCAGAACGGCAAGGGAGAGACAGACATTCTATGACCATGAGGTGTTTTCCTGGAGTAGGTGATTCGGAGCATGGAATAAAGGACATTCCTCCATTGTGGAAGATGAGGTCATTAATTAGTGTTCCCCTACTAGAGAAGACGTATGGGTCAGAAATAAGTGTTTCAGGGTGATATTTTGAGGAGCCGGTGTTTGAGTCTTTTTGATGCATTTTTTGAGAGATTAGGAGGGACTTAATAGTGAAGGCATTAAAACCCGTAGGTTCTAATTTTATGTCCATTGTTCAAGGAGAGAAGGGAACTCAGAAGAGTGAGCAGATACACCCCACAGGAGGATGAAGGGTAAATGTCCAAGAGGGGAAGTTCCTGAACACTCTCCAAAATCATAGGGTGGAGGGAGTAGAACAAATGGGATGATCAGATCCATCAGGGTATCACTTGACAGAAAGGAGCAATTTCCTTAGAAAACAAGGTAAGGCTAATAAAGCAGGGGCTATGAGAGAATAAAGCACGATTTGTAAAGGTAGCATGCAAAGAAGTGGCCAGATATGCCAAGAGTAACCCTGGGCGAATTACTACGCTACGCTCGCGTAGTTTGCGAAGTTTGCGCTACTTCGCACTACGCGAATTGCACGTAGCACAGTGCAAACACGCGTAGCGTAGCGGTCATTTTTTGCTTGCTCGCGGTCCTCAACGTCAAGTTGGCGACCGCGAGCAAGCAAAATGACATCCCGGCGAGACTTTTTCTCGTTCGCGATCAGCAACATCAAGTTGCAGATCGCGAGCGTGGAAAATAGACCTCCGGCGAGATTCTCAACGCGGGAGGTCAGGTTTCTCATTGCGAGTGGTCGCGTATGCTCGCGACCGCTCGCGATGAGAAACTACCAGTCCGCGTTGAGAAAGCTGCCGCTTGAGTAGAAATCTACTCGAGCGGCAGAAAACGACCGCTTGCACTGTGCAAGATGCGGTTTGCACTGATTGCACAGTGCGGACAAGCATCCGGCACTGTGCAATCAGTGCGAACAGCATTTTGCACAGTGCACTATGCAGTTCGCGTAGCTCGCGTAGTGTGAAGTGCACTTCGCGTAGCTACGCGTAGCGCTACTACACGAACTACGCCCAGGGTTAGCCAAGAGGGCTTCCAAAATAAAGAGACAAATTCAAATCGGAGGCATTCAAAGATGCCCCCCCTTTTTGGCAAGGTTTCATACAGGTAGGAGTTTTAGTCCTTCTCTCATTTCAAATAAAGTCTTCTCTCAATTTTCTTTCCAGGTGAGGGGGCGCCATCTTCTGGATGTGAATCTAATCGGTTGAGAAAGGACCCACAAAATGGAGGATTGGCCACCAGGGGCTACACAGACTGATCCAGGGTCTCCACGCAGAATCAGAGCATGCCCTGGGCCACCGCTCTCAAGGACCAGCGAGCTCTAACAAGAAAAAGAAAAATGGGGTACAACCAGTCCGTAGCATCCAAAGTGCCTGGACAGTGCAGGGAGCTCAGGAGAGGTCCCCGATCACTTTGTGGGTAGCCTGAAAGGCGACCAGGTAGCCCAAGGACCAACGCAGCCGAGGGAAACATGGCATCAGAATCCGGAGTCTCCAGTGCTCCACCGCCCCCTAGCTCGTGCCACGCTGAATCCAGCACATGGATGCCGAGCAAGCTGGCAGGGGGCGGCCGGTTGGCTGGGGAAGAGCAGTCAGATCCACCAGAGAACCTGCGACGAAGGCAGCCCCTTCATGTAGGCCAGCACAGGCTGCAGCTTGAGGGCAAGTGGAGGGGGAAAGCACTCACTGGTTCCTCAATGCACCAGCCCTGCCGCCAACGAGCCAGCCCTCTCCAGCAAGTTGCACTGGCAGGCCAGAGTTTTGTCCCAGTCAATGGGAAGGAGGCAGCCAGACTCAGGTAGCGACGTCGTAGTTCAATTAATCGGCGGAAATAGCGTAGTGCCCAATCAAACTTCCTTCGATAATGTCAAAGAGAGGGGTCAACCACAGGCATCCGTGTGAGTGGCAATGCAAAATTACAGCAATACTAAGGCACAGCAGGAACCAACACATGAGTAACCAGGTGCTATTCCCACTGTGTTCCTCATGTAGTCCTCGTTCTGAAGATGATTGTTGGGGTAGTGGATGGCAGGGTTAAGCCAGGGATATGCACCAATAGGGGATCCCAAACCCAGCGGCTGCCATCGTGAGCTCCTTCATGGTGGCAGAGGTTTTCCTCTGCGCACACCACAGGCTGGAGCGCTTCCACATGCGCCGATGGCAGAATCCTAAGCAGCACTCACCACACTCCCAGACGGGCACAGTGCTCACCATGCGTTGGCCATAATACTCCCTTGTGGAGGGAGACAACGCTCCTGTCCTGCTAATTGGGGGAGCCTGGGGTACGGCTCACCACGCACTGTTCTCCAGAGCAAGAGAACACCCCAAATGCTGATTTCTACTGAACTAAGCATTCCACACGTGCTATCTGCCAAGAAAGGATCATTCAATCACAGTTCCTCGCCAGAGTACGGCTGTGGGGCTCACAAAGTGGCATATAGAAGAAATCTTTGATATCCCTGAAATTTCCTAATAAACAGGGGGCAAGCCAGAGCACTTTGGGTTCCAGGGGAAATGGTAATGGTCCTCAGCACGGCAAGATTAGCAGGCTGCATGGCAGCTCAGCAAAGCAGGGAAGCAGTCCCTTAGAATAGTCAGTCCAGGCAAGGTGGCAATCCTACAGCACAGTAGTCTTCACTCTAGCAGAGTTTTTCCCAAGTCTAGGGGTGTACTGTTTCCAGCAGCACAGCAGCTCCTCCGGCAGAGCTTAGTTAGACGTCCCAAAAGTGTCTAAAATCATGGGTTCAGAGCCCCTGTCCTTATACTCAAAATGTCTTTGATCTTGGGGGCACTTCAAAAGGAACCTCACAAGTGCACAACACTCCCTTTCAATCCTAGCCCTGGCTCCAGACGTACAGTAAGGGGTAAACAAGCCCTTTGTATGAGGGCTGGACACAGCCTATACAAATGTAAGTGCACCTGATCTCCCTCTCTCCTAGCCCAGGAAGACCATTCAGTATGCAAATGCACCCAGCCCCTCCTGTGTGATGGTTGTCTGGAAAGTATGCACAAAGTGCAGCTGTCACCCTGCCCTAGATGTGGATTTTAGTCAGGTTGCAAAGCACAAAGACTCATAAGCACAGAAAAATGATGACTTTCTAAAAGTGGTATTTCTGAAATAGTAGTAAAACATCCACCTATACCTCTAAGCATGACTTTTCACTACCATTCCAAACATACAAAACATGGCAGCGCAACTCCTTTCAGGTCAGGAATAACCACTTAAATTTATATAAGGGAATTCCTAATGCTAGTCTATGAAAGGAGCAGGCATCATAGTAGTGAGAGCCAAAATGGGGTATTTGTTACTGCCAGGACATGCCACACAATAAAGGAACATGTCCTACCTTTTACTTACACAGCAGCCTGCCCATAGCGCTACCTAGAGCATACCTTAGGGGTGACCTAAATGTAGTAAAAGGGGAGTTTAAAACTTGGCAAGTAGTATAAATGTCAAGTTCACGTGGCAGTAAACTGCACATGCAGGCCCTGCAGTGGCAGGCCTGAGACAGATTTGAAAGGCTACTTCTGTGGGTGGCACAAGCAGCGCTGCAGGCCGTCTAGTAGCATTTAATTTGCAGGCCCTGAGTATATGGGATACCACTGTACATTGGGACTTACAGGTAAATTAAATATGGCATTCAGGTATACGCCAATCTTACCATGTTTAAAGGAGAGATCACATGCACTTTATCACTGATTAACAGTGGTAAAGTGCCCAGAGTCCTAAAGCGAACACAAAGAGGGTCAGAAAAATAGGGGGAAGAAGGCAAAAAGTTTTGAGATAACCCTGCAAATTTTTCAAGGTCCAACGGAAACTTAAAGTGATTTTGCAAGATGGAAAGTCCCTTCCCATCAGGAAAACTCAAAATCGGGCCACACTCATGACTCATTAGGCAACTGCTGGAATGCATCAAGGTGTAATATGATGTATAGTGTGATTTATATGTGAGTATCTGAAGTAACTATTATATAGGAATTATTGTATGTAAAACGTCTGTGATAGTCCTCGAAATTTTGCACTACAGTGAAAGGCAGCATATTTTGTGAAACAATTTCACAAAGACACAACAAACTTCATATAACTATAGGCATTCAGAAGTAAAATGTGAAAATGTTTTCGCTGTGTGGAAGTGTATTAGAAATGTTTCAAGGGCTATGTATTCATTTGTGCTGTACAAGTCATTTGTCCATCCCCCCAAATCTTTGTTTCTGACTGTCTTCAACAGCCTAGGTATCAACATAGTATGTGATACATTGCTAAGCTACTTCAGTATAGAATTAATGTATAATTTTTTTTTGTCCTCATCTCACCATATAGCGTCTGCAAAACAAGCAAAAGGCCAACCTTCCGGCCTGGGCACCCCGGGCTTCTGCAATCATTGGACCGAGGGGCATTGAACTAGCCTCATTTCATTACCCCATGATAGTAACAATGACCAGATGTTAAAATTATTATCATTCAAATGTCCCTGGTCTAAACGAGCCATACCAAATGCAGCACTCAGCCAGTTCTCATACAAAGGAGGCCTAGGGTCTTTCCACAGTTTACAAATCCAAATCTCCCTCCGGGCAATAAGGATCAAATATAGTAGCAGGCCTTTTTGAGTTGCCAACAACTAATTTGTCAGATCATTATCCATACCAAATATGACTAGTGCAAGATTCAAATTAAGCTTAACTTTAAAAATTGCTCCAAGAGCACGCTCCACGTTCTTCCAAAATCCTCTTAGGATAGCGCATTCAAAGAATATGTGAATATTGTCCGCCGCGGTGAAATCACATCTTGGACACTTCGAAGAAGAGAGAGGGGCAAATATTGCTATTTTCATGGGGGTATAGTATAATCTGTTGATAACATAAAAGTGATTCTTTTAAGGGATGCTGGCTTAACATACTTATATAGTGTTTGGAGAGATAGACCATACAAATCAACAGCTATACCATCCAAGACTGATAGGTTCCAAACAGAATAGTGTGGAGGAGGTCTGCGACGTCGGCATCCAATAAATTCTTATACCAGTACCCTACCTCCTTTTTATGGGTTTTAGATTTTGAAGACGATGCTCAATTTCCCAATTTCCACCTATATACTCTTTCTCGGCTGTATACCAGGAGGACAGTTGTAAATATTTAAATTTTGAAAAGGAGCTTCCTATTTTTAATCTTAAAACCTCCCATGGGTGAACTCCGTCTAATGATATAAGATCAGACCAAATCGCGATGCCAGCCTTTTTAATAGGCAACGCAAGACTATCTTCCAAACATGTAGGTAACCCGGGAGAATCCCAAATGCGAGCGAAGTCAGAATAATAGCCAATCCCCAATTTCCTTCTAACCCTATACCACACTTTAAGTGCTGTTCTTAAAACTTTCAGACGGACCTTTTTAAAAAACCTTGGAGCCCCAAACTTATATAGGAAGCCGACTCCCCCCCTTTCGAAAGTGAGCATCTCACTCAGAATCTTCCCCCAATTGGTTTCGGCGGTGATAGTGAGCAATGTCCGTATATTTTTAAACTGAAAAGCGAAAGAATACCAAAGCAAATCCGGGAGAGCTAAACCACCCTTCAGAAGCTTGCGTCTTAACTTCTTCCAGGATAGCCTTGCACTTTTATTAGACCAAATAAAGCTTCCTATTTTGCCTTGGATTTTACTCACAACCTTACTGGGAAAATCAAGGGGGATGGTGCTAAACAGATATGTCAATTTTGGCAGAACAACCATCTTTACAAGATTGAACCCGGCCATAGATAGTCAGAGGTAGATTCTGCCATCTTGTGAAAAGGTGATCTATTTCTTTAGATACCTTCTTCAGGTTGATCTGAGGAATATCATCTAGATCTTTAACTATGATTATCCCTAGGTATCTGAATTCCTTGCTCATCCTGTCGGCCCAATTGTTGATGTTCCAGCACATTACCTCTGTCTTAGAGGAATTAACAAGGTACCCTGAATACAAACCAAATTCCTCCAAGAGGGCTTCCACCCTTGGGAGTACCTCCGCTGGGTTGTTGGTATACACCAACAAGTCGTCCGCATATAAAGCTAACTTACTGCTGTAATGGTGGACTTGAAAAGGAGTAATGAAATCATCCAATCTTAGGGCTTGAGCGAGAGGCTCGATGTAAATGTCAAACATAAGGGCGAGATGGGACAGCCCTGCCTTGTTCCCCTTGTTATATTAAAGCTTGATGTTAGCATGCCATTTAACAGGATAACTGCGGAGGCACCCTCGTAGCATCTGATCAGGGTCTGTATAAAGGTTGAACCAAATCCCATTATCTTTAGGGTTTCCCAAAGGAAGACCCAACAGACCCGGTCGAATGCCTTGGCTGCGTCAAATGCTGCCACTGCCAAGGGCTCCGACCGCGCCACCGCTAGATCTATACTGCCTATTAATTGCAGCGTTTGCTCCTGGATAAACCTCCCTGGGATAAAGCCATTTTGGTCCATATTTATCAACTGCGGAGCTATCTTGACCAATCTCCCGCTAAGATACTCATAAAGATCTTGTAATCAGCATTAAGCAGGGAGATTGGTCTGTATGAATCGGCTTTAAGGGGATCTTTCCCTGGCTTCAAAATAAGCACAATCGTAGCCCCTTCCAGGATTTAGGGACTCTACCTTCCGAACTGTAGATGTAGTTAAATAATTCACACAGTCTAGGAGCTAGCTCATCCTGGAGGATTTTGTAAATCTCCCCAGGGAGAGCGTCAGTCCCCGCAGCCTTGTTGTTCTTAATCTTATTTATATAGAGTTTTATCTCGCTCTCAGATATGGGGGCATCAAGAGCAATTCGGCTGCCCTCTGTTAATACCGGTAGTGCCTTGTTCTGCAGCCACTTTTGAATACTCCCTGGGCTGGGTGTTATCTCTTCTTTATATAAATCAGAGAACAAGGAAAGGAGGCACTTTTGCATATCCTCCTGTTTACAAGAGGTTGCCCCACTCTCATCGATAACCAATTCGCTTATGTTGTTTTTGGCTCGATCCACCCTCGCTTTCCAGGCCAAAAGGGCGCATGCCTTTTCACTATACTCGTAATTTTGCATGTTATGGGCTGACCACTGGGCTTTTACCTTTTGATCCAGCTTCCCCCTATATTCCTGACGCAAACGTTCAAGATCGTTAAGAACTTGTGTCAGGTTTTCGGGATGGGTCTGAGGGCAACTCGTTCTTTCTCCTTCCAGCTTAGAAATCTCCCTTTCCAGATTCTGAAATTCTAGGGCCTCTTCCTGTTCTTAAAGCATATCAGACTATGCAACTGTCCACGCAAATGCGCTTTAAATGCGTCCCAGACAAAATCTAAAGATGTAGAACCTATATTAACTGCGAAATAGTCCATTGTAGAGGCTTTAAGAGCCCTGATTATTTCAGTATTAGACAGCATTGCCCTTTTCAATGTCCATCTAGGACTAAGACTTCGCCTTTTCCCTAAGTATGAAAAGGAGATGGGGGCATGGTCCGAAAGAATACTTGGAAGAATGGAGATGTCTAATAAATTCTCTAGGCCCAGCCTATCAGTAAGAATATAGTCGATTCTGGAAGAGTGACCATGTTTCTTACTGAAAAAGGTAAAACCTGATACTACACCCTTTTTTGCCCTCCATGCGTCGGCGAGCCCAAGATCATGAATCATATTGATCATTGCCCGACGAATACGAGGGGCACCGACATAGTGACTGTGGTTGGATCTGTTCCGTAGGGGATTAAGAAGAACATTAAAATCACCACCGATTATTATTGGAGTAGTGGTTCCTATTAATTTGGCCTGTATTTTATAAATATGAGCTGGATCATCAACATTAGGGCCGTAGAACGAGACTACGGTTAGCTCGATCCCCCCAATTTCCAGCTGTGCTATTATCCATCTCCCAGATTGATCTGATGAAACTGATTTAATAATGCCTCTAGCACCTGACCTAATTAAAATCGCCACCCCCTTGTTGTGGACTGTCTGTTCAGATGAGCAAAAATGCTCAACCCAGTGATATTTACCAAAAATGGCCCTACATTCCAGATAGCTCAGGTGTGTCTCTTGTAGGAGACAAACCTGTGCGGATGATTGTTCAAGGAATTTCATGGCTAATCTTTGTCTGCGTGGACATCTAAGCCCATTGATATTCCACGAAATAAATTTAATTTTAGTACTCATTAAGACTTGCAACATCTACCTACTGACAGGGCTATATTCAGGCATTCTGAGATGCAGTTGAGATTGAGGATATTTTTATATTTTTTCCCGCTGCAACCCCACCCGTGCTCCCCCAGACCCCCTCTACCCCTCCCCCCAGTGACCCCATCGACCCCTCACTACCCTGGGGAACCCCCTTCTCCTCTGGGCATAGGCACTATGGACGAGGACCCCTGGACGTGACCATAACAGAACAATTCAGTATAATAATAAACCAGTCTCTCCAAAGGAGCCCAGCGACACAGACTATACAGAAAGAAAGATCAGATGAGTACTCTCACCCCCATTCCACTTATACCCCACTCCCGTTCCTTATTTTATCTATTAGGGCGTCTACTTCCTCAATTTGGCGCAGATTATGCATGTGATTATTCCACATAATCCGGAGGGATGCGGGAAACCTCAATTGTGTCTTGGCCCCCAGTGAATTTAGGATTACCATTCTTTTGCCTAACTCCCACTGTTTTGTTGCTGTGATGTGGGAGACATCAGACCTAATAGAAAAGGAAAATGACCCCCTTGTTTTCACGGTTCTCAGCCTGGAACATATTTTTGGTTAAACCTTAGAGGAGAGCGCTTACGGTTTATTTTCTTTTTTTTTTTTTATTTTGCGGCGCTTTCTCCCTACCGGATGGTGTCTGAGGATCGAGGTGGCGCGGCGTCCCTGGAGCTCTCGTTGCTGCGGTTTGTTGGCGCAGCGCGAGAGTGGAGGCGGCGGACTCCCGGCTTACAGTTCCGGGTTTTCTCCGGCAGAGTCAGCACTCTCGAGTACGCTCCAAAGAGGTGTGGTAAGCAGACGCGAGGGAGCGTCTTGGAGAGCGAGTGTGAGGCAGGAGTTTGCTCGCTCTTTCCCTTCAAGCGCGTCACCAGTTCAAGCGAAGGTGAAGGTGGAGGTAAGATTTTGGAATTTCTCCACGAGGATTTACCGGATTTACCGGTTGTTTGGACTGCCTCTAAGGTTTGTAGCGAGGCTAATGTAGCGTGGAAGTCTGCAAAAGGGACGGCCGGCGCAGGTGCTGTTAGTTTAAGTGAAACTGAAGGTGAAGGTGTTATTTTGGAACTCTTCCACGAGGACTCACCGGCTGTTTGGTCTGCCTCTAAGTTTTACAGCGAGGCTCATGTAGAATTAATGTAGAATTTTTGACAATTTACATACTTTAGTGACTTGGAGTAAGTGCTATCATTGTGGAATGCCCAAACAAAGGTAACCTGTTTTCAGTTTATGCTACTTTTAGTACAACATTGCAGTATTTGTTGACACACATTTCTTCAAAATTTACTTTTTGAGAATGAAAAGTATGGATATTTTAGGGCCTTGTGAACACACTGTACAAAGGTATATTATGTGGATATCCTTTTTGGTGACATCAGTTCATTATTCTAAGCTACATAAGCCAAGCATTCAGAGGTGTGAAACAGTTCCTGGAGATACATAATGATGGATAAGAGACAAGATCATACATGGCATAGGAGCTAGCATGCGGAATGACATAACTGTGACCAAATGTTTTCTGATAATGTTGCATACATGCATGAGCTTATTCTAATGTTGAAGCAAAGTTTGAGAACCTTGAAGCAGGTGAACTCTGAAAACTTGGAAATGTTTTGTGATCAAAGGTCATGATCAGTTCTGTTTACAAAGATTCACTAAAAACTATTATATATGTAATTTCAGCATCATCTGGGGCAGGAGAAGGGGCCAACGTCAGCAGGGAAGCAGCTGGACACAGTGGTTCCGGTATGGACATTGAGGGACACAGTGGCACAGAGGGTGAGGTGATTGCAATGGAGGCCACCACCAAATCTACATCTTCTTCGGAGGCCTCCTCCAGCGAGAACTCCCTAGTGGTGGCAGACCCTACTGCATATGTTACACCTGCATCCTTGTCCGCCGCCCAGAGTCCCATCTCCACCCTCCCTCTTGCACCCCCCTCCTAAGTTGGCCAAACCCACCTCCTAAAAGGGGTGGAATCTCCTTCGCTCCAGGCACCTCACCCCATGCCCCTGTGATGAGTGAGGAAGCTATTGACCTCATCAGGAATATCTCTGTAGGCCAGACTGCACTACTGAATGCCATCCAGAGGCTTGGCTGCCAATTGCAACAAATGGTTGCCTACGTGGTAGGCATTCACTGTGCTATGTCTGGCATACAGTGGTCTTTTCAAGGTCTAACCTCCACACTGACCGCAGTCTTCTAACTCTCTCAAACTTGTGCCCCACCTTCCACCCTGTCCCCAACCAAATTCCCTATTCCCAGACCTGTCCCAAGCTCACTCACGCCCTTGCATGCACCCACTCACCCAGACACAAGCAGAACACCCACACCAACACACAAACAACACAAAAAAGAGACATGCATCGACAAACACAGATACCACCCCAACCCTCAGCACAACCACAGACACTGTACCCACCACCAAAGATATATCTACCATCTCCAGCACAACCACATACACTACAACCACCACCACAGATACATCCATGACCCCAGCACAACCACATACACTGCACCCACCATCACAGACACATCCACCACCCCAGCACACACCCAGCCACTGCACCCACCACCACAGACAGATCCACCACCCCAGCACACCTCCAAGGACTGCGCCCACCACCACAATTACAGCCCCAGACACCACTCCCACCACCACAGACACATCCACCACCACAATCACAGCCCCAGACACCGTACCCACCGCCACAGGCACATTCACCACGACCACAACCAGCACCTCCAGAGCACACACACTCAAAAAACAGAAACGCCCACACACCAACAAAGCAAGACACACCCAAACATTCACAACATACACCAGACCCACAGACACCTTCACCATCAACAGAAATATGCACAACAGACACTTCCAGTCCCTCTACCTCCCAACCCCAACTCCCTCCCAACCATCCTACCTATTTTCCCCATGAAAGTCTTCTGTTTGCCCTTACCCTGAACCCTGCCATACCCACACCCACCCCTCCCAAACACACACCTACCATTTCCACCACCCAACCCATCCCTTCCACATCCCAACCCACACCTCAAAAGACCATACCCACCCCTACAACCCCCCAAGGTAGCCCTAAAAAAGCCAAAGGCCCCATCCCTCTCTGCTGCTTTCAACACCATCCCCCACTACACCCTCTATACAAGACTCCATGACGTCGGCATCCACGGCGAAGCTTTAGAGGGGATGTTCTACTTCCTCACCAGCCAAACTCAGAGGGTCAGGCTCCCACCGTTCTCCTCAGAACCTACAGAGATCAGCTGCGAGGTCCCTCAGTGCACCTCCCTGAGCTCCGCCCTCTTCAACATCTACATGGCCCCGCTGGCAGCAATCATCAGAAACCACAGACTAAACATTGTCTCCTATGCCGACGACACCCAGCTGATTCTCTCCCTCACTGACGAACCTATAGTCGCAAAGAACAACTTCCACAACCAGATGAAGGCAGTCACCACCTGGATGAAGGACAACTGCCTCAAACTCAACTCCGACAAAACCGAAGTCCTTATCCTGGGAACCACTCATGTCGCCTGGGACAACTCATGGTGGCCCGCAGCGCTTGGAGCCCCCCTACACCCACTGACCACGCACGTAACCTCTGCATCATTCTTGACTCCTCGCTCTCAATGAACCGCCAAATCAACGCCGTCTCATCCTCCTGCTTCCACACGCTCCGCCTGCTTTGAAATATCTTTAAGTCGATCCCCACCAAGTCCAGAAGAACAATCACCCAGGCACTTGTCAGCAGCAAACTCGACTATGGCAACGCATTCTACGCCGGCACCACCCAAAAGCTCGAAAAGAAATAGCAAAAAATCCAGAACGCCGCCGCAAGACTTTTCCTGGACATCCCCGCCAAAGCCACATCGCTGGTCACCTGAGAAACCTGCACTGGCTCCCAATCAACAAAAGAATCGTCAAGATCCTCATGCACGCCTATTAGGCCCTCCACAACATTGGACCTGCATACCTCAATCCCCGCCGCTCTTTCTACACTCCCACCAGACACCTCTGCTCCGCCAACCTGGCCCTGGCCACTGTCCCACAGATCCGCAAGACACCGACTGGAGGAAGATACTACTCCTACCTTACCACAAAGACCTGGAACTCTCTTCTTCTACATCTCAGGTAATCACCCTCACTGCCTCAATTCAGGAAGGACCTGAAGACCTGGCTCTTTGACTGAACTGGCTCTTCGACTGGACTGCAGACCCCCAGTGGCTTGAGCCCCTAACGGGTGATTAGCTGCACTCTAGAAGAATCCTGATTGATTGATTGATTGAGGCCAAAAGAAAAACCACCCCTCCCAAAAGCACACCCCCCCAAACCCAAATCCAAACACCCCCCTCCATAGTAACATCTTTGATGTGCCTGCTCTGCCCACTAGATGCCCCTTCCCTGTCAGTGCAATTGGAGGCAAGCTGAGTGCCACAGCACACAGGTGCACAAGACTTTGTGAACACTTATGGAATGGCATGTGTCTTGTTTCATGCTAGTTGAGTGTCTTCTCATTATGAATAAATCACAATTTTTCTTTTCACCAAATTTGTCCAGGCATTAATTTTCCTTTGCAATTGTTTGATTCCTAGCAATGTTTCAGTGTAAAATGTGTAGTACCTATTTTTCTTTGGCATGATGGCAGGAACTACTATATACTTTTTAAATGTCTACAATGTTAAGAGCATACACTGGTTCACATTGTATATGATGGTGATTTGAAATAAGGTGCAGTCATTCAACATAGTAGTGGACACTTGCACCAACAATAGATGTTGAGACATTATTTAAGGACATTTTACTACAGTTGTGTTTGTTTCACCTTTATTACTGATAAGTATGTACACATATGCATTGCACCTTGTATTGTGATGTGCAAATTAAAGTTGTATACAATACAGGACTTGCACAAGACAAAGGGAAATGTTACATGGATGAATATGTAGTGCTTCAAATTTGGGACTGCCATTGATTTTTCAGGTAATCTATGAGGTGAGGGTTACAGCTTGTCTAGTTCCATTTCTACATGAGGTTACATTGCACTTATCACAATGATGTGTGATGTATATGTTTTTATTTTGACAATTTTCGTACTTTATTTCCACACACCTGTGTGGTGAGTTTCTGATTTTTGATTTGATATCCTTTTTTGTATGTGTCCTTTTTTGGTCGAGCCTGGGCAGCGCATGCGCTGCTCTGCGAGGCATGCTGTATTCAAGTATGGACTTGAAGCCCCGCCCACTCTCCGCCCATATTTGTCATTGGCTTGTGTCATTGTCCTTTGTAAATGCTGGCTTCTGATTTGTTAATAGGCTTGTTAATCTCTCCTTAGTACCTCCTTGTCTTCATTTGTAACCTCCGATGAGGACTGGCCCTTTTACTTCTGTTGTTACAGGGTATGTCTTATTTAGGGGCTCATTACGATGTTGGACGGAAAGCATCTGCCCAACACCATCTCAGAATCGGGAATGACCGACTTGTGGTCGGCGGTTCCGACTGACGGATTACAATGCGACCGAACACTGTTCGGTTGGATTCCCATTGTTTCCTATGGGAGCCCGTGTTACACCAGAGAACCGGCTGTAACACAGGCTCCTATGGGGAAATGGGGTGTTTGCAGGAAACCCTGCACCCTGTGGCAGGCACCACACACTGCAGGGCTGTACAGGGGGGTACCTTAGGTACCCCCTCAGCCGTCAACCGTCGGCCGCAGGGCCAAGGGGGCCCTGCCAGGGCCCCCAAAGTCACTTTCCGACAGCCTTTTCGTGTCGGACAGGCCGACGCGGAAATGCTGGTGGAGAACGACATCGTAATCCCGTGGGCGGAAACACTGTCCATAGGGGTGTACGATGTGGGTTCTGACCAACACAAATACTCATACTCCACGAGTCGCTCGGAACCGATTCAGAATGACCGACAGATTTACGTTCCGACCGCAAACATCTTAATTGGGTGGTCGGAATGTTAACCGACCGAGTCGGTCGCAAGGGCTCCGACGCGGTCGAGGAGATTCTGACTGTCGGGAGGAGGCTTTCTGCCCGACATCGTAATCAGCCCCATAGCCTGTAAGCACTATTTTCTTTAAAGAGGTTCTCCTACTGCAGGCACGACATGCTTTCCTACAACATCAGCCCGCTATGCGCGCTTTCACTTTCCAAGCAGCCCGGGACAATTACGGCTGCTTCTTTGAAATGAAATAGGTCTCGCATTTACAAGAGTTTGAGCTATTGGCATTTGTAAATGACAACGCCTTTCATTTATGTGTTAATTATCAAAACAGATAAATAAAAGGCATTGTCATTTACAATGCGAATAGCTTAAACTCTCCCAAATGTGAGACCGATTGCATCGAAAATGCTTGTTTTGTAAGGCAGCTGGCACCTAATTTATGACACAATGTGGTCATGCAGGTGTGTTACTTTCAATTTCTCAAACAGCAACATTAGAGACATATGCATTGCACATTGGCATGAAATTGCTTGTCTGAGTAATCTAATAATGCAAGAGGCCTGAGCATATGTGAACAACCAAGTGAAAACAGGTAACAGGTAATTGGGGAAGTTACCTTTGGTTCCGACAATGATGGTGCATTTGATGGTGCAATTGATTTGAATTGTGATCAGCCAGCAGCAGCAGAGGCAGGACTTCTGGGATCAGGTATTTGGCGGTACAGGAAGTGGGAAGGTGGGTAAAGGTTAGTTCGGGCCTTATATGCATTCCATTCTGCCTGGAACGCTCCCAATAAAAGAAAAGCATCTGCGATCACAAGCACAGTTCTGAACTAAAGATGATGCTCAGCCTCTCTTGTTTCCATCTGAGTAAGACCCACTTTATCCACATGGTGACTGCAATAAAGAGTTAAACTATTTTACAGAAGCTTTGGTACCACTTCATTTAGTGACAACCCCCTCCATTTCTGGATATGAGAGAAACAACAAGCAAATGTACAAACCCTCACAGAGTCGAACATCTATCAAAAATGAATTCCTTCCATGGGACAATAACTCACGCAAGCTAATGGATTCTTTAAAATAAGGGGTGGTATGCAGCTCCAGGCAGTCCACCTGCGGCACAGATCTTCCACCTGCTGTTGGGCCAGGGTGCCTATGACTAAGTGTGCGAGGGTGAGTTATGGCGAGGGAGCAGGATGGTCTCGTCAACGAAGCTATAATCATGTTGAGGTGGTGGCCATCTTGGATCTTTTTACTCTGAATGAGCTTTGCACTTTGCCGCAGCCTTGCCATCAGTACTTGAGGGTAAAACAAGAGGAGCATGACAGGTCCCGCATGATGTGAAGCCCAGGCACTGTGGAAGGACGTAACATGCAACAGTGGCACTCTAAAGCCCTACTGCCTTCCAACCAAAATAAACAGATGGAAGAAAGAAAAACGTGAACTACCTTATGTCCCATGACCAAGAACCAATGGTAATACCAACAGAGCAGTGTAACCTTTCACAAAATGCCATGTAATGCAATCAACCCAAAGACAATGAAAAATGCATAAAAGCCAGTGGTTGAAAGGGCGGAATGTCAGACTCTAAGCCCACTTTTTCACTATGCAACCTCGTATTGTATACTTTTTGTAAAGTATTCGTGACTTGAGGTCTTCCAAACAGCTAAAGCAGTCCGTAGCTAGACTCAGAAAGAGCATTCTCAGAAGATGGCGAGTGCAGCACATGCCTAAACTACAATGACCTTTAGCTCTGCTGGATCACCTCAGGGTAACCCTGAGGCATAAACCTTTTAAAGGTAAACATAAATTAACATTGATTATTTAACAAATCAATGCCCATTCTTCATGAATATGCTATGTGTTTATTCACAGTGTAACCTTTTTATCTAACCTTTTTGTAATGTGTTTTCTAGAGTGATCTGTTGCCACTAGATTTTATTCACTTCTGTTAAGCGTTGTAGGGAGTTGTCTATGACACAGCTGCATTTGTTACCTGCAAAACTGTTCAAAAACAAATTACACATTTTCATATAGGTAGAGTATGGAGAAACTGACTTATATCTTTAAATACGAAAGAGCACCAAAGCTATTTCAATCCGATTTTACTTGGGATTGCCACTGGTTAAATGGTTTTGGACTGGTGTAAAACTGACCGGTGTTGGTGCAGTGCTTGTTACATCATCTGAGCCGTGGTTTTTAGGGACAATGGTGATACGTGCCCAATTAGTTTTTAGCATTTAGAAAATGTATATGCATCTAAAGGAGCGTTGGCTTTTTCTTTTTTTCTTTTTTTTTATTAGCCACAAGGTACAAAATATATACATTCTAAACACAAATCCAAAGTAATTTTAGACATACAAAAAAAAAAAAGAAACATAAAAAAGAAAAGGTTCCGTCTGATAGCAGTTATCATTTAAACAAGATACTTTTTACAATTAACTAAATCCGTCCTACCTCGGATCTTCTGTTAAGCCATTGAATCAAAGGTGCCCAGATCTTATATCCTTTCTCCTTAGCATTTCCTGATTATATATATTCAAGATCCGATAAAACCAGGCTGTGTACCCAGGGGGTTCGGACTCCTTCCAGGCTGTGGCTATCAACAATCTAGCTACAGCCACTGTAATAAATACAAAATCTTGTTGAGACGAGGATATCCCACCTCGGTTATCATATCCAAATAACATTAATAATGGACTTAAAGCAATCTGCTTGTTCATTAAAAAAAATAAAATAAAAAAATAAAAAAAGGAGCGTTGGCATTGGAGAGTAGCATTTCAGAAACCTTCCTCAGAGCTGGAAGGGAGCCATGGATAAGCTGTAGGTGACCGAACGCTAGAGATTGGGTGACTGGGCGTTTCGGATTTGGGGAGTCCCAGTTTTTCACCATCTGTCCCGGCAGATTTCAGTAAGTCTAGACCTTCTCCCTTGTTTTCAGATAAGGACAGAATGGGGCACGTTTTCTTGTGTTTCCCTGCAAGAACTTTTGGCAGCGCTTGCGAGAAGGCAATTTAATGAACACAGTTAATATGTATCATTTAATTAGACTTAGTGCCTCATTGTCTGAATTTTCTACGTTGAGGAGCGTTGTCAATGGAGTTATTCTGTGTGCTCCTCGGTTGCTGTAAAACAGTGGAATGTACGTCTCGCGTTTTTTGGTTTTCAAAATGTGATCTCCCAAGCAAGATTCCAATTTCGAAATGGAAAAACGAAGGGTTGTGCTGCTGCTTTGGGCCTGAGTTTCAGAAGAACGGAGCGCTGTGGTCTCAGTGGCTTGGGGTGAAGCACAGGACCCAGGCCCGTGAATGAACCCGGGGCTTGCAGCATCAGGAAGCCAAATGATTTAACCACAGAGCACCCTCATCGTCCTCGCCTCTCCCCCATGCACCCACTCATATGAAACCGTAATTCATAACCCAGTAAGGAGAACTGTGTGTCCTGTGTCAGAACGTATTCAAAATGTCCTCTCGAATACAAGGGCTTCTTTTTTCCTGTACATTCCTGGAAACAGTTCAAAGTGAGGTCGATTGAATGTGCATTTTAAGTAAAGTTCTGGCCGCAAATATAACCCGGGCAGTTATCGAACCGCTGTTTCAATGACTCGCTAGTGTTTTTCCCCTCCCCAGGCCCATACAGAAGGTTGACTTTAAAACTGTCTTTTAGTAGTGATTTTTTTTTAAAGAAACGTAGGAGCTGTACTTTGAGAACATTAAATATTTATAGCTAGTTTTGAAATGCAGCCCTCATAAGTGTTTGCTACCACCTCGCTCAATGCAGTTCTCACCTTTTGAGCATATGAACTGGTCAGAAGGAGGCTATTTAAAATCTCTTATGGGGCTGTTGTAGATTCCTGAACTGGTCACAAGGAGGCATTTTAAAATCTCTTATGGGGTTAAGACACTGGCTGCAGAGATCATTGTGCGTCCATCAATTTTGAGAGGATTATAATAGTTGTAAAATGACTTTAGTGGTTAGCATAGTTCTGGGAGAGTTCTGTGGTTGGTCCAGTCACAGTTTTGACTCATAAAGTAGCATAGAGGGTCAGTGCTGCAAAGCACATCGTGTGTACCATGCAGATCACAGATTTGAATTGTATTTAGAAATGTGTGTGGGCTACTGCTTTTGACACTAAGGTCTTTCTATTACTTCCAGTTCATAATTTGCAAGCCTTCTAATATAGCACAGTGATCTATTTACCAGCATCAAGGAGGTGAATGCAAACTGTATGTCGTAGGTTTAGATCCTTATTGTTTTTTCTAAGTTTGCAACGAAGGGTTCCTTTGGGAAGTAATAATGGGGCATATTAGCAAGACCGGCGATAAAATTATCGCCGTTTTAGCGGCAGTTTCCTGCCGCTAAACAGCGATAATGGGCTTGCTAATATGCGTTATAGAATTCCAATAGAAGCCCAGGTTAGATGTCCTGCACATTTAACCTGGGCTTCTATTGGAATTCTATAACGCATATTAGCAAGCCCATATCGCAGTTTTAGCGGCAGTTTCCTGCCGCTAAAACGGCGATAATTTTATCGCCGGTCTTGCTAATATGCCCCAAAGTTTAGTACAGACAACGACAATAACTAAGTTACTTTTTATATCATGACTTTGGGCTTCACCCGACCATTCACTCTTAACATATAGGGGCCGATTCCGATCTCGGTCGGAGGCGCACCCAACACCATTCGGTCGGGAAAAAAGCCATGCGAAAGCCTGTTTCCCGACCGATCCGTACAGCACACCGAACGAGTAAGTACGATGCGCACAACAGCAAAGAATCCGGCCGAGCCGTACTCACCCAAACCAGGTCCTGTTCCCCGACCGAGGCGAATCCGGAAACGCTGAATCGAGTCGCACGGAAGGGAAAATGCAGCTCCGTCCGGCCGAACGAGTACGATGCGCTTTCCGTACGTGCCGAACCCGTCGCTACGCACGGCACGTCAAAGCATCCGGGAGAGGCGCACATAAGCTCCGATTCGCGCCACAACACGATCCACGGCTCCGAGACGAACACGCCAGCGACGAGGACGACGCGAAGCGACGAGGACGAGGCGAAGCGACGAGGACGACGCGAAGCAACGAGAAGGACGAACGACACGAACCAACCATGAATCCCTTCGTCCCGATCATACCAATATTCTACATTTACTACCGGAACAGGCACGGACGCGTACGGCGCAGAAGGTAAGCCAGACACCAACCACAAAACACATACAACACGTACACGACACATCACACACACACAGAGGGATGCAGAATATACTTACACCAGCAACAGCAGCACCATAGGGGCGGGATGCCCATCACCAATGCCACATATGCACACAGGGGCCTGAATGCGCACCACCACCCCTACCCAGGGGGCTGGATGCCTACCACTACTACCACCCTCACCCAGGGGGCTGGATGCCTACCACCACCCTTAGCCAGGGGGCAGGATGCCTACCACTACTACCACCCTTACCCAGGGTGGGCAGGATGCCTACCACTACTACCACCCTTACCCAGGGGGCAGGATGCCTACCACTACTACCACCCTCACCCAGGGGGCTGGATGCCTACCACCACCCTTAGCCAGGGGGCAGGATGCCTACCACTACTACCACCCTTAGCCAGGGGGGCTGGATGCCTACCACTACTACCACCCTTACCCAGGGGGCTGGATGCCTACCACTACTACCACCCTCACCCAGGGGGGCTGGATGCCTCACCACCACCCTTAGCCAGGGGGCAGGATGCCTACCACTACTACCACCCTTAGCCAGGGGGGCTGGATGCCTACCACTACTACCACCCTTACCCAGGGGGCAGGATGCCTACCACTACTACCACCCTTACCCAGGGGGGCTGGATGCCTACCACTACTACCTCCCTCACCCGGGGGGCTGGATGCCTACCACTACTACCACCCTTACCCAGGGGGGCTGGATGCCTACCACTACTACCTCCCTCACCCAGGGGGGCTGGATGCCTACCACTACTACCACCCTCACCCAGGGGGCAGGATGCCTACCACTACTACCACCCTTAGCCAGGGGGCAGGATGCCTACCACTACTACCACCCTTAGCCAGGGGGGCTGGATGCCTACCACTACTACCACCCTTACCCAGGGGGCAGGATGCCTACCACTACTACCACCCTTAGCCAGGGGGGCAGGATGCCTACCACTACTACCACCCTTAGCCAGGGGGGCTGGATGCCTACCACTACTACCACCCTTAGCCAGGGGGCAGGATGCCTACCACTACTACCACCCTTAGCCAGGGGGGCTGGATGCCTACCACTACTACCACCCTCACCCAGGGGGCTGGATGCCTCACCACCACCCTTAGCCAGGGGGCAGGATGCCTACCACTACTACCACCCTTACCCAGGGGGGCTGGATGCCTACCACTACTACCACCCTCACCCAGGGGGGCTGGATGACTACCACCACCCTTAGCCAGGGGGCAGGATGCCTACCACTACTACCACCCTTAGCCAGGGGGGCTGGATGCTTACCACTACTACCACCCTTACCCAGGGGGCAGGATGCCTACCACTACTACCACCCTCACCCAGGGGGCTGGATGCCTACCACCACCCTTAGCCAGGGGGCAGGATGCCTACCACTACTATCACCCTTAGCCAGGGGGGCTGGATGCCTACCACTACTACCACCCTTACCCAGGGGGGCTGGATGCCTACCACTACTACCACCCTCACCCAGGGGGCTGGATGCCTACCACCACCCTTAGCCAGGGGGGCAGGATGCCTACCACTACTACCACCCTTAGCCAGGGGGCTGGATGCCTACCACTACTACCACCCTTACCCAGGGGGGCAGGCTGCCTACCACTACTACCACCCTTACCCAGGGGGCTGGATGCCTACCACTACTACCACCCTCACCCAGGGGGGCTGGATGCCTACCACCACCCTTAGCCAGGGGGCAGGATGCCTACCACTACTACCACCCTTAGCCAGGGGGCTGGATGCCTACCACTACTACCACCCTCACCCAGGGGGGCTGGATGCCTACCACCACCTTTAGCCAGGGGGGCAGGATGCCTACCACTACTACCACCCTTAGCCAGGGGGCTGGATGCCTACCACTACTACCACCCCCACTCATAGGATGGACAATGCATGACACAACCAGCACACCACAACCTAGGGAATGCAAGAAGAAGACATCCCCCAACACCATGACAAGCGTGTGTAGACTGTGTCAAATGCTTACAACACCGAACATGACTTTGAACATACAATGTGACCCCTAGCACATGTGCCACACATATATGTGTGTGGCACCCACAATGCAAGCAGGCCATGACCATTGTGGCAATGGGGTCCAAACCCCCATCATCACAGTGACCAAAATGTAAGTGTGGGGTCCATAGCTGAAGCACATTTTGAACATTGTGGCAATGGGGTCTAAACCCCTATCACCACAGTGACCAAAAAGTAAGTGTGGGGTCCATAGCTGAAGCACATTTCGAACATTGTGGCAATGGGGTCCAAACCCCCATCATCACAGTGACCAAAATGTAAGTGTGGGGTCCATAGCTGAAGCACATTTCGAACATTGTGGCAATGGGGTCTAAACCCCCTATCACCACAGTGACCAAAAGGTAAGTGTGGGGTCCATAGCTGAAGCACATTTCGAACATTGTGGCAATGGGGTCCAAACCCCATCATCACAGTGACCAAAATGTAAGTGTGGGGTCCATAGCTGAAGCACACTTTGAACATTGTGGCAATGGGGTCCAAACCCCCATCATCACAGTGACCAAAAGGTAAGTGTTGACAAAGAAAGAGGTGCAACTGCCAAACTGCATGGATGATTCCTGGTCACAGAACAACAAACACATCAGTGGCAAAGTAGTGTATGTGTCCCATTGCAACATAAATTGGGGGAGCCAAATCCTGCAGTGCAAATAAGACATACCTTTGGCCATGTGCAGACAAACAACACCCATGGGGGCTGACACCGTCAACAATCATCAATGACACAATGACAGAAGTGACCATCAGAATGCAGACCCACATATTTGCACCAATGGGCACACACATGCAGATACCCTGTGGAGACTGCAGATGTGAGGTGAACAGATACCATACCATGGCAGCAATGGGACACACAAACCATGATCATTGTGCTGACCGATGACCTAGGAGTCCCAGGGACAGCAGGGGAAACCCACCAAACTACATACAGCCAATGGCACACCCAAGATATGCCAATGCAGTGGTGCAGATGCACAAACACAAACAGGCAGACCCACACTGCACATCATACACAACAGGTGAGGGGGTGCCAGTGTCCCCAGGCAACCACACAACACATGAGGAGACCTGAATACCAATCATACAGATGTGCATACAGTGCCACACAAAGGTAACTCATGGATCCAAATCCCCTATGTGGGCAAGCAGGCATTGTCAGATGAGAGGGAGCACAAATCACACATGTCACACAGGCACGTAGGGACAGCAACTGACACAGCAAGACACAGACACACCACAGCACCACCCCCAGGGCCCCCACAATGTGGTGACCCTGGGCTGCATTACAATCCCACTGTGATGACAAAGCTAAATGTGGTTCACACTGTGAACCACAGTCATGTGTACTGAGCAACTAACTACCATCACACCTACACAAGCACAAATCAAACAGCATGGCCAGTAAGCCAAGGCCAACATGGAGGCAGGGGCCTAGCCGGGCAACAACTCTCATCTGCACACACTCAACACCACACCCTCGACCTCCAACAATGTGCAGCAGTGAAGCACACATGCACTGGTGACATTGCACATGCACCCATGACTATTCCAGGGTGGTGGGTGGGAACCAAGGTGCAGAAACACATCACACATGGACACTCAACAAGACTCCTGAATGTCTGACACACTGCACACTACGCTGTACATGGACATGACGGCAATACCACACCAACCAATGGGATCCCAGCCACAGTCACACACCAATGAAGAAGCCAAGGTCACCCACAAAGAACACACATAGACAACAACCAACATTGCAGCCCGGACCCTGAGGAGTGCCAGCAGTCACACACACAAAGTGTCACAATCACTGAAAGATAACACAAACTGGAAATCACATGACAGGGGCAAACAACAAGTGCCAAGGGGAAACCTGACTGTGACCCATCTGCGTCTGCACACAAACTCAGCCCTGACAGCAAACACACCTATGGGTGACACCCTGATGACCAGTAATGTGCCATGCACCCACATCACAGAGAACCCAGGGAGAAGACTTTGGGGGAACATAGCTCAACTCAGCTAGCATCACAAACAGGTACAACACTAGGGATCACAGCATGCACAGCTAAACGGAAGTGAACACACAGACATGCACATACAACACACACCTTGGGCGCAGGCAATGTCACAGGAGTACACACTGCCATGAGGGGACTCCACTCCTGTGTGAGGAAAGCTGTGCCATATGTTGCCTCAGTAGGGCCCCATCATGTCAGCTGAGCACTTGGTCACACAATCAACAATTAGCACCAAATGAGGGCTCCCGTCACATCAGCCTGGTCATGGAAGTGCCAACGGAATCATCAGCACAGATCCAACACACTTGTATAGCAATGTTGCACTGACAACACAGATGAGTCCTTCCCCATTGATGCCCAAACCTGCATGTCCACTGGAGATGGCCACACGGTCAGGGAAGTAGACGAATTGAACAATGGCAGGCACAACAGATGTGCAGGGGTGGAAGCCACAGATGTGAAATTGCCAATCTAAGTAGGAAATCCCATTGCCAAATACTGAACACATGACACCCTCAGATGCTGCTATGGATGACATGGATACACCACAGGATAGGACACATTCCCGCTGGACCACATGGGTTCCTGCACAGTAACACTTCATTATCATGAGACCAAATATCACCATCACTGCAGCAAGGGCATGGTTAGCATCATCAACATCATGTACATCAGAAGCAAAAGCACTAGAGAACAGAAAGTTGCTTTATTCAGCATATGTGGCATTAAAAGTAGAAGTCCGGTAGAACATAAACAAAGGCCAATGGCCAGTCCATCAACAAAGTCACAAGTGGGTGACAGTGGCAGATGCCACCCTACACATGCCTGCACAAAACCAGGGACAATCCACTAGGAGGGGCAACCGGGGGGGTAGGCCAGGCACCGCAGGGACAGGATCAGGGCTCACCAGGAGGAAGCAGGGAAGGGGTGGTGGGTGCTGGAGAGCCACTGACAACTGCAGTGGAGGTGTCTGACACGGTGTGTGCCGGCACAACTGGGGTGCATGGCTCAGATGTTGTGGGTGCTGGCACGACTGCAGTGGACCCTGCAGATGGAGTGGACAGGTCCGCCACTGCAGTGCCCAAGTCAGACAGGGTGGTAGTGGACTCCACTGCAGTGCCTACCACCAGGGGAGGAGAATGGGGAACAGGCAAGGTGGGCTGGACAGAGGGGGAGGACACCCTCACCACATCAGTGGCACAGACAAGCGCAGCGGGGGTGTGGTGCCGGGAGAGCAAGTGGCAGGGGGAGAAGGCCGGAGCCTCTTGGGGATGGTATATCTGTGGGTGGGGGAACCTGGGGCAGGGTGTGGTGGGGGCACCTGTGGAGTGGGGGCCTGAGGGATGGAGGAAGGAGACCTGGTGCTTGAGCTGCAGGGTGGCGGCGGGGTCTTGCTCTTACCACTCCGGGGGACTTGCGGATGGGGGCCTCAGTCTGTCTGCGCCTGGGGGAGGGTGTCCGGGGGCGAGGGGCACTCTGCTCCGTGTGGGGGCTTCCTCTTCACCCTGGATGCTGGAGCAGCTGGATCGGAGGGGAAGAGGCCGAGGTCACTGAGGAAGAGGCGCTGGGTCTTTGGGGTTGCAGGTGAGGCAAGGGAGGGTGCTTTGGAGGGAGAGGCAACTGAGGACTGCGCAGTGCCCGTGGATGCGTGTGTGTGTACCAGGGCCCCATCCCCTGTGAGTCTGGTTTCAGTCCCCTGACTGTGCGTGCGTGTGCGTTTTGTTTGTGGCGTGTGTGTCTGTGTGCTGGACGTGTGTGTGCTGGTGTGTGCCTGTGCCGGTGTGTGTGTGCTTGGGACGGGTAAGGTGCTGGGGAGTGTGGATGGAGCAGAGGCAGGAGGGGTGAGGGACTGTCTGAGGAGGGACACTGCTGGCGTCAGGGAGGAGTCCATGGACCTATTGCCCCTCTGTAGGTCAGACATGCCCGATGAGATGCCCTCGATGAACGACACCAGCTGAGTCAACAGTGCGGTGTGCGCATGGAGGACACTCAGCATGGCTGTCTGCCCTACATGGAGCTGGCGAAGGAGGTACACAGACTCCTCACTCAGGGCAGCAGGGGACACAGGGGCAGGGGGTGCGGTGCCTGGCCCAAAGGAGACACGCTCCCGAACATGGGAGCCTCCACGGACCTGGGGAATGGGAGCCGATGGGAGGGCGGTGGTGGTGCTGGTGGTGGCGGGGACAGCAACACTAGCTGGGGTGTGGTGGCTGCTGACACCCGCCTCCACAAGGGAGTCATCCTCCGAGTTGCTCTGGTCCTCAGCTGAGGTGGATGGTGCTGAGGACTCCTCGGTGTGGCTCCCCTCGCCCTCCGTGCCACTGGGTCCCTCCGACCACTCCTCGGCTGCTGACCCAGTCTGGCTCTCTGGCTCCTCCTGGTCCGTGGAGCTGTCCCCTTCCGTGGCCGTGGATGTATCTGCAAACAATGGGGAAACAGACAGACATCAGTCACCTGCACCAAACGCACACACCACTGTGAGCACAGCACATTACAGAGCAAGCCCTGGCATCATTAGTTGTACATTGCTAAAAGTGCCCTAACTGAACAGGAGAAGCCAATTGTCAGTCTGATGCCAAGCATGGCACTCACATCCCACATGGCCTTGCACCCATCTGTCTGGTGTCTGTTGGATTGCAACACCCCAGTGTGGACACATGCACCAAGTACACAGTAGTTGGACAGTGCAGAGGACACGGTGTGGCATGTGGACATGCACACATCACAGCTCTTGCCACTGAGTCAGTACAGGTTTCCGGATGAAAGGGATGCCCAGAGTCAAATAGGAAAGGCATGTGATGCATACCAGCGACAGACACCATGATGCACCCATGTCCTGATAGCCATCGCCACAATGGTGTGCATGTAGCACATGTCACTCCCCTGCAGGACCACCAATAAGTTGACACATGCCATGGCAGAGGCATGACTGCTAAGTCATACATCACTGTCTCAGTGATGTATGACTTGGCAGCCAGACAACAACACTATGCACTGTGTCACAATAGTAGGTCATGGGGAATGCAAGTCCTGGAGCTGCACAAGTGCACATGTACATCCCCCACACAACACATCATCTTAACCCTCATCTGTCCAGGTCATACCTATTGGACATATGGGAGACCTGTGACACTACCCTCTGAACCTGAGCCCTCACAATTTGCTGTGAATGGGGAACAGCTGCCTGAACTTCACATTCGCATACCCCAGTCTGCACGGGCAGCTGATCAAACACCTATGTAACACACAAGTATCGTCTCCTATGGTCACATCTCCAGGGGCATGCTGAGCCCCTACCAAGAAACACCCCAGCAGTCCTGACAACTAATCCACAGCACACTGACACAGAGGCAGACACCTGAGGGGTCAAATCACTGTGCACAATGTGTCAGCTGATACACGGGAGTGGGAGTACAGAGTGCATTGCATGGCCTGGAGTAGGCATGACTGTCCTGCTCCACATGAATGAGGGATGAGCCCTGGACAGTGGATAGCTGGCTATGTATGTGTGACACACGTAATCTGCACACTCCTGGGGCCCAAACATTGTTCCCACCCGCTGCATGGGCGTGTGCCACATACCCCAGGCACATGTGGTGGCTCAGCTCAGCAAGTGGACCGCATATCAAAGCAACACGCAGATCACATGTCCGAACACAGGCGTTGTGTGAACAATGGACCCACCCATGATGCCCACAACAGAGTTAGGGAAACAGATGCTGTCCCCCACCTTTAGTGAAGCAAACTGCAAGGACACAGTCCCAAGTGACACAATTCCCTGAATGTAAGGGCCACACCTGGGTATCAGATGAGCAGTGGGCAGTGCACAATAGAGGGACATGGCTCCTGGACAACATGACTGCTGCACTGTGGCAGTTGAACCAGGCCAGAGGAGGGCACAAAGCATGTAATACAGAGTTCACAGTGCAGTCTTTGACTCACCCCCTCCTTGCTGCTGTCTGGCCTTCAGCTGCCCATCCAGGTCTGGAAACACCACCGCCAGGATCTGGAGCATGTGGGGGTCAGGGTCCGTGTTCCGCCCCTCCTGCGAGGAGGCGACAGCTTCAGCTGGACCCGTGCAATCCTCCGGGTCCAGCCCCGAAGGTCCTGCCACCTCTTCTGGCAGTTGCGGATCCGGCGCTTGTAGACCCCCACGGACCGGACGGCCCGGACGATGTCCTTCCAGATCTCCTGCTTCCGATGGGCATTAACCTGTCAGGATGACAAAGTGAAAAGGCCATTACTACACATGCAACATATCCGTGCATGACACAGTTGTATATACATGTCTCAATCACAGGGGCACATGATGTACACAGGCAGTGCAAAGCTGCCCATGGACAGTTTGCCAGACGTCACTACATGGAATCATTGCATGGGAAGTAAAACCTTGTTCAAATGCACTGTCACTGCACCATACCTGTCCAGTGCATGTCACTACACACTATGGGGGGTGACAACTACTCAGTGAGCCTGCTAGCCAGTGGCGTGCAGACTTCCAGCCTTGCTAGTCAGACAAAATGCACATTCAGAAAGGCAGTGCACAGAACACTCACCTGCTCCCCTGGTGTCCCATACAGCTTGCTGTACTGTGGAAGTAGGCTGTCCAGCAGGGCCTGGTTCTCTTCAAGGCTGAAGGCTGGGGCTCTCTCCACAGTACATGCCATTGCAGGGTCCAGAGGGGCAGAGACAGCAGCAGTGCAGTGGCAGATGTCGTCCTGGAGCATGTAGTGCAGGCAAGTGAGCTCTCAGGGGAACAGCCAGCAATATATATGTGCTGGAGAGGCAGATACTGTCCCTTGTGTCCAAAGTGATAGGTCCAAGTCGTTTGCATCTTCTGAATCTGGCCAATCCATGGAATAGCAGCACCAAAACACGCCCACAGCATCCTTCAAATCTTCAACTTCATGACATACATGATTTTGCAACATTGTTGTGGGTGACCAACTGATTTTCCAGCAACCGACTCGTTCGAAATTCGAAAACGCGTCCGTTGCCAGGCAAGCCCATTGTCAATGGGTGCGCACCGATCGGTCCATTGCGGTACAACGCGTACAGGGGTACAACGCGTACCCGCACACATTGAATGCAATGGGGCGGCCGGAGGCACCGATCGGTCCATTGCAGTACAACGCGTACAGGGGTACAACGCGTACCGCACACATTGAATGCAATGGGCCGGCCGGAGGCACCGATCGGTCCATTGCAGTACAACGCGTACAGGGGTACAACGCGTACCCGACACATTGAATGCAATGGGCCGGCCGGAGGCACCGATCGGTCCATTGCAGTACAACACGTACAGGGGTACAACGCGTACCCGCACACATTGAATGCAATGGGCCGGCCGGAGGCACCGATCGGTCCATTGCAGTACAACGCGTACAGGGGTACAACGTGTACCCGCACACATTGAATGCAATGGGCCGGCCGGAGGCACCGATCGGTCCATTGCAGTTCAATGCGTACAGGGGTACAACGCGTACAGGGGTACAACGCGTACCCGCACACATTGAATGCAATGGGCCGGCCGGGGGCACCGATCGGTCCATTGCAGTACAACGCATCACTGTACATGTGACTGGCATATGTCAGCATGCCTGTCTCAGATGGACATATGCCAGCCACAGATAGCTCCCAGGGAGTGAGGGGCACACCTACATCACGACAGCCTGTCCAAACTTTATCATAAGGCATGTAAGGCTGCATTTCCTATTGTGTGTATGTTGGTGTACATGTTGTCCTGTGGGTGTCACCTGTGGGCAGCCACCCCCAGGCTGTGCACGTGTTCATGGGGACAGGATCCTGGGTGTTACGTGTACATGACCACTGTGATGTGCAACTGTTCATATCTGTGCATGTGCCATGGTCACATTTCACGGTGGTGTATGTGTATGTCATGTCACATACCCCGTGAGTCCCATGTGGGACGGTATGTTTGAGCCAGGGTGTCCCAGTGGCACAATAGTGATGGTCCTCCACAGTCTTTGTGCATGTAGTGTTTACAATGTCTCTGATTTCATGTGCACAATGGGAGACAGTCTCCACATCCAGGTTGTGTGTGCATGGACTTTGATGTTGTGCGTGTGTGTGTCACAGACGTCCATGTCTGTCCTGCCGTGGCAAGTGGGGCCACTACCTGTGGGGGTCATGGTTGTTTTGCTGTGGTGTATACATGATACTCCATGTAATGCCAGTGTCCATGTGGCAATACAGGGTCCCTGGGAATGTACCTGTCGTTGAGCTGTGGTGCCTGGGGCACATCTGTCCTCACATGTCACTGTGGGGGTTATTGTGACATGGCAGCAGGAGATGGGAACTGTGACACGGCCTCATGATATCCAATGGGCCAACCTGGGACTAATTGATGCCACCTGTTGGACCGTGTTGACAGATGTTGGCCATGTATGTACCATACATGTCCTTCCGGAACTGCACACTTCATGTAGTTGTGCCTCATAATGATGTATGTTGGGATATTGAGTGTGTTCAATGCCGCATATGTGGGGTGACTGACAATCTTGCTTACTTCTCCTCTGCACTGCAGGGCTCCTGCTGTCCATCGACCATTCCCAGACCTGGCAACGATGGTGGAACGGGACAGCATCCGACGGTACCGCTTCACCAGGCAGCTGATTGAGGATTTGGCAGTGCAGTTGTCCCCACATTTGCAGCCTGGCCGGCCGTATCCTACAGCGCTGACCCCCAAGGTGAAGGTGATGGCAGCCCTACACTTATTTGCCACCGGTACCTTCCAACATACTGTGGCGACTGCTGGTGGGATGTCACAGACCATGTTGAGCCGTGTGCTCCGCGATGTTTTGGCGGCAATGTTGCTATTCCTGAACCGGTACATCTATTTCCCTAGACTGCGATGACTCACTGACATGAAGAGTGACTTTTATGCCCTGGGGAGGATGCTGCATGTCATTGGCTCCATTGATGGGACACATGTGGCTTTGGTACCACCACAGGCCCAGGAGCAGGCCTACAGGAACCGCAAGCACTACCACTCGGTCAATGCACTGGTGGTGTGTCTTGCAGACATGACCATCACACACGTGTGTGCCCGTTTCCCTGGTTCAGCACACGATGCCTTTGTGATGAGGAGTAGTCGCATCCCCTGGATGATGGCACAGATGCAGAACCAGCGTGCCTGGCTTGTCGGTGTGTACTGACTTTGTGCCATTGTGTGTGATCTGATCTGTAGTATTCCGCCCACTTTTCCAAGTCAGCTAATGTGCACTTGTCTGTCCGTAGGTGACTCGGGATACCCCAACATGCCGTGGTTGCTGACACCCTCAGGAACCCTGTGACACCAGCCCAGATGCGCTACAATGAGGCACATGGTCGGACCAGGAGAGTGATTGAGCGGACATTTGGTCTCCTGAAGAGCCGCTTCCGCTGCCTGGACAAGACCGGAGGGTCCCTCCCATATGCCCCTGCGAAAGTGTGCAAGATTATCATCGTCTGCTGCATGCTCCACAACCTGGCAGTGCGGAAGGAGTTGCCTCTCATCCAGGATGACAATGACCAACATCTGCCACCTGTGGAGGATCCTGGCCTGGACCACGATGCCAGTGACGATGATGATGATGATGATGATGATGTCCGCACACAGCTCATCACCAACTTCTTTAGCTGAATGTGAGTATCCTGAGGTGTCATGTCAATGATGTGAGTTGGCATGATGTGTGGGTGGTGCTCTGGTGCTGTTGGAGTGTGTCCATGGGCTACTTGACTGGATGTGTGTTGCGATGTGTGCTAACAGGTGGGCTGTACTCCCCAACAGTGTTGACATGCTAACTTGGTTCTGGGTGGGTATCTTGTAACATGTATTGTGCATGAGTTTTGCTGTTCTGTCCTGTACTCCATTGCTTTTGACTGTGTGTCATTTCTGTCCTTCACAGGGTACTTTCAGATTCGTTTGGTCAACTGTGTCCACCGACGACGTGATTGCACTTCCAGGCTGGTAGCTGTTGTGTCCCTACAGGTGATGTGCGCCACACCCATGGACTTCCTTCCGTCTACAGTTGTTGACTGTGTGCCCGCTGCCAGGTGGGATTACCTTGTATCTGTAGTGGTTACGACATGTTGCAACTGTGTAATAAACCTGTGCTTCACTTTGTGATGTGCGTTGTCTGTGGTCACACATTTGAGTGCCATTTGCTTACTGCACCTGTGGGCTACTTGACTACAACTGGGAATGGGTGTGGTGTCTGTGCATTGCACCATCTTCCCTGGCAACATCAGTGTAGGCAATGAGTCAGATGGCCTAGGTGTGTATGTGTTGTGTAGCCCTGGTGGTGTGTCTCCCTCATATGTGTCACGTTGCCTTTACTCACATGCCTGTGTTGTCCTTGCTGTTGCAGTTCGCATACACAGTGTAATTTTGCAGTTCATCATCCCCATAACAGCACCCACGTTGGAATCACAACAGAGGCAAGTATGGTGTATTAGTGTGTTTATTGTGATACATTTGTGTTAATAGTGCATAGGATGGGTAGTGCTGTACATAAATCTTGCAATCCGAAGTTCCTAGGTGAATTGAAAGTCCTGGTAGACAGGATCCCCAGTATCGTAGCCACAGTTGTCTGACACATTGGTCCAACTTGTACTCCCCATGCAATGTGTGGGAGTAGTGTTGCCGTCAACAGGGTGAACAGTCTGTGCACAAAGGCGAACATCCAGAACAGGTTCAGGCTTCCTGGGAGTTGCGCTTGGCCATCGGCCTCTCACTTTCCCCTCCTCGGACGACCCCTCTTCTTGGGGGGCCCTCAAGTACAGGCTGCTGCGGTGCAGGGGACTCTCCGCCAGAGTCATCCTCCCTCCCTGTGGCAGTTGCAGTTTGTTCGGCACCAGATGTTGTTGGCACACAGGGAGGTGTGGACTGGTTGCTGTTCATCTGGCGGAGGCATTGTAAAATGTCCCTGTGCACTGCCGTCATCTCATGCAGTGCATCCCACTTGGACTCCACGCGGGACATGTGTGAGTCCACGCGGGACATGTGTGACTCCACGTGGGACATGTGGGAGTCCAAGCGGGCATGATGGGCAGCCTGCTGCTGTTTCATGTCTCTGAGGAGCCCCACTACCTGGCTGAGGTCTCCGGTGCTGGACTGGTACGCATCAGCTATGCGTACCAGTTGTGGGTCATCATGCACACCAGCAACGTCTGCAAGCAGCGACCTCTGTCTCCCACCCCTCCCACCACCCCTGCTGACATGTGCAGTGTGTGCAGTGGCACGCACAGATAACCCTGGTCCACCTTGGGGTTGGTGGTGGTGGTGGTGTCCATGGCCCCAGGTTGGTCCAGGGTCCCTGTGCTGGTGTTGCTCCTTGTTCTGTCCATGTCGGCAGGGATGGTATTTGTGGTGACAGTCGTTGGAGGGGTGGGTGCAGGGTGTGCAGCTGGTGGTCCTGCTGGTGCTGCAGCTGGTGGTCCTGCTGGTGCTGCATGTTGACTTGCACCGGATGTGCCAGGTTGGTCTTCATCGTCCGAGGAGGACAGAGGCTGTACGACGCCAGTGAGCTCTGCATCCTCTTGAGCCTGGGACTGGGACTCCTCAGCGTCTGCTGCTGTGTCCCCATCATCACCTGTTTTTGGGAGACACAAACAATGTATGTTATGTTTCTGCAGGCATCAATGGTTGACACACATGACAGTTGTGACTGTGCCTCTGGGTGCGGGCCTGTACATTGCATTGTCCTAAGTCGTCACAGTCAGGGGTTGATATTGGTGTGGCACATTGTCCTGCATTATTTGGGCATTTCTATGTATTTTTTGGGGTGTGAACATGGTCTGCATTGGTTGTGTTTGGTTGACAGCCGGCCCTCCTTCCCACCCACCCAGCCAGTCAGTTATCCCACCATGGAACGTGCTTGCGTTGCAGGGAGTGGAAGTTGTCTCTCAGGATGTCAGTCAGTGGTGTCCTGCTGTTTGTTGGTGCACAGTTGGCAGCAGGGCCTTGTGCTCCCCACAGCAGTAGCCAGTGTCAGCCATCTTGTGAGTCCTTCTCCACTCCCTGTGATGTGAGCATGGTTCAGGGTGGTGTTGATGGGACAGTTGTGGGGGTGACCAATATCAGTGGCTACGACTCCCATCATGCTATTGCCTCCACCCCCTTCCCAGCATGCCCATGCTTCCTTCCTTTTGACTCTGCTTCCCTGTGGGGTGGGCTGGCTGTGCTGACAGGATGGCTGGGAGTGTTGTCCTAGCAGTTGTTTGGCTAAAAGTCCCAAGAGTGGCCCTGTGCTTCACACAACATAACCCAGGGTGGTGGTTCTTTGTGGGATCTTGTGTTAGGATGGGGGCATTGCATTCTCCCAGGTGGGTTCTGTGGAGTTTGTGTTGGGGTGTGTGTGAGGGGAGGTGCTTGTGACTATGGTCAGTGCTGCAAGTCCTCCTTCCCACCCAGCTAGCCAGATATCCCACCGTGGAACGTGCTTGCATTGCAGGGAGTGGAAGTTGTCTCTCAGGATGTCAGTCAGTGGTGTCCTGCTGTTTGTTGGTGCACAGTTGGCAGCAGGGCCTTGTGCTCCCCACAGCAGTAGCCAGTGTCAGCCATCTTGTGAGTCCTTCTCCACTCCCTGTGATGTGAGCATGGTTCAGGGTGGTGTTGATGGGACAGTTGTGGGGGTGAGCTATGTCTGTGACTACGACTCCCATCAAGCTATTGCCTCCACCCCACTTCCCAGCATTCCCATACTTACTTGCTTTTGTGGGGAGTTCAGTGTGTGTGGGTGTGAGAGCAATGGCAAGATGGCTGACAGTGGTGTCCTGCTGTTGGTTGGTGTGCAGTACCCAGCATGCCCTTGTGCTCCCCACGACACAGTGTCAGACATCTTTGATGGGCCTTTCCACTCTCTGTGGGATGTGCATGCGTGAGTGTGAGCTTGCTGGGCCATGTGGTGGGGGATGTAGAGCTGTGACTACGACTCCCATCATGCTATTGCCTCCTCCCCCTTCCCAGCATGCCCATGCTTCCTTCCTTTTGACTCTGCTTCCCTGTGGGGTGGGCTGGCTGTGCTGACAGGATGGCTGGGAGTGTTGTCCTGGCAGTTGTTTGGCTAGAAGTCCCAAGAGTGGCCCTGTGCTTCACACAACATAACCCTGGGTGGTGGTTCTTTGTGGGATCTTGTGTTAGGATGGGGGGCATTGCATTCTACCAGGTGGGTTCTGTGGAGTTTGTGTTGGGGTGTGTGTGAAGAGAGGTGCTTGTGACTATGGTCAGTGCTGCAAGTCCTCCTTCCCACCCAGCTAGCCAGATATCCCACCATGGAACGTGCTTGCATTGCAGGGAGTGGAAGTTGTCTCTCAGGATGTCAGTCAGTGGTGTCCTGCTGTTTGTTGGTGCACAGTTGGCAGCAGGGCCTTGTGCTCCCCACAGCAGTAGCCAGTGTCAGCCATCTTGTGAGTCCTTCTCCACTCCCTGTGATGTGAGCATGGTTCAGGGTGGTGTTGATGGGACAGTTGTGGGGGTGAGCTATGTCTGTGACTACGACTCCCATCATGCTATTGCCTCCACCCCACTTCCCAGCATTCCCATACTTACTTGCTTTTGTGGGGAGTTCAGTGTGTGTGGGTGTGAGAGCAATGGCAAGATGGCTGACAGTGGTGTCCTGCTGTTGGTTGGTGTGCAGTACCCAGCATGCCCTTGTGCTCCCCACGACACAGCAACAGTGTCAGACATCTTTGATGGGCCTTTCCACTCTCTGTGGGATGTGCATGCGTGAGTGTGAGCTTGCTGGGCCATGTGGTGGGGGATGTAGAGCTGTGACTACGACTCCCATCATGCTATTGCCTCCACCCCCTTCCCAGCATGCCCATGCTTCCTTCCTTTTGACTCTGCTTCCCTGTGGGGTGGGCTGGCTGTGCTGACAGGATGGCTGGGAGTGTTGTCCTGGCAGTTGTTTGGCTAAAAGTCCCAAGAGTGGCCCTGAGCTTCACACAACATAACCCAGGGTGGTGGTTCTTTGTGGGATCTTGTGTTAGGATGGGGGCATTGCATTCTACCAGGTGGGTTCTGTGGAGTTTGTGTTGGGGTGTGTGTGAGGGGAGGTGCTTGTGACTATGGTCAGTGCTGCAAGTCCTCCTTCCCACCCAGCTAGCCAGATATCCCACCATGGAACGTGCTTGCATTGCAGGGAGTGGAAGTTGTCTCTCAGGATGTCAGTCAGTGGTGTCCTGCTGTTTGTTGGTACACAGTTGCCAGCAGGGCCTTGTGCTCACCACAGCAGTTGCCAGTGTCAGCCATCTTGTGAGTCCTTCTCCACGCCCTGTGATGTGCGCATGGTTCATGGTGGTGTTGATGGGACAGTTGTGGGGGGGGGCAATATGTGTGACTGCGACTCCCATGATGCTATTGGCTACACTGACTTGGCCAGCATACACAGAATTCCTTCCTTTGAGTGGTCTTCACTGTGTGTTGGTGTTGTTGTGGTGGCTACATGTCTGGATGTGTTTGTTAGTTCTATTTGTGCCACTGCCTAGCTGTAGTTGTAGTTGTGTTTGTACATGTGTTGGCACAGTTGGATGTGACTTTTTGATGGCATGTGTTGTGTTTATCTGACTGACATACACATTTTGGGATGATACTGTTCTGGTTGCTGTGTAATTGCTATGAGTGCATGGTTTGACTCTCCCCTTGACAGTGATGTGTGTGTTTTGTGGCAGTATATTGTGTACATTTGTTGTGTACTCACCAGGCTCTGGGATGTCCTCTAGTCCATATACGCTCACTGGCGGAAGGATGGCCCGCACCTTCTCCTCCCAGGGCCTGAGGTATATTGGCTTGGCAGGAGGGCCACTGCCGGTGTATTGGCTGTTGATGTAGTCTTTCTTCAGCAGGCACCCGTACCCTCCTGCGCACGTCATACCACCTGTTCTGGATGTCGCTCTTTGTGCGCCGACATGGTGATTGTGCGTTCACCCTGTTGATGATCCTCTCCCACATCTTGGTTTTCTGGGAGATGGGGGTCTGTTGGACCAGTGTGCCAAACAGCTGTGGCTCTACCCTGAGGATCTCGTCTACCATGACTTCCAATTCACAATCTAGGAACTTGGGATTCTTCTTGGGGGGCATGGTGATGGGTGGTGATGGTGAGTGATGTGTGTGTTGGTGTGCAGGTGAGGGTGTGTGAGTGTGTGTTTTGCTGGGTGTATGTGAGGTAGGTATTTGTTGGTGTGCTGATGGTGTGTGGCTTGTGTGAGGGATGAGCTGTGGGTGTGTGGTTGCTTTCTCTTGGGTGCTGGCAGTGGAATGGCATTTGCAAAGGCTCATGGTTGTGATTTGTGTCCTTTATATAGGTGGAGTTGTGGGTGTGTCTTTGTTCTCTGTCCCCACCCCCCAGTATTTATTGGCTTGGTAATTGCTTGTTTGGCCTTTTTTGGGTGATTATTCCTTTGTACTGTCTGTGTATGTTGGAAACGTTCTTGTGACCGAGTCGGACCCTGCATTTGTCTCGTACGGTCTTCTCCGTTTCGTTCACGCTGTGTTTGTGCAGTTTTCTATGCTGCGTACGCGTCGGTCGCGGTGTTTTGTGTTGCTTCGGCTCGGTTTTGTATGCGTGTCGGTCGTGCGGCTTGGCCTCCGTCCGACTCGCTCGTGGTTTTCGCGCCTTGCATCGTACTTTGCGGTTTGGAGTTCGCGTGTACGTTTCGGTCGGATTTGTTCCGGGTGCGTGTCGGTCGGTTGGATTCGCGTGTTTTTCCGGCCGGATTGCTGTTTTCCGTGCGGTTCGGTCGGTCGACTTGGGTTCGGTACGTGTCGGTCGGATTTTGCATGCTTTGCATCGTACTTGGCGTGTCGGGCTCCACAGGTACGTGTCGGTCGGTATTATTTCCGGATCCGAGTCGGTCGGTGCTTTTTCCGGCCCGAATCGGAATCGACCCCATAATGTCTACAATTATGGATGATATGTGATTCCTACACCTTGTTGTCTTATATAACATTTCTTGTACACTGATTTACACACTTGTATGATTTATTGTGACTCTGTTGTGATGTAAAGCACTCTGACACCCTACATTTGGATACGTAGTGCTATAAAAATGTACAATTAATTAAAATTAATAGGTGTCATTGGAATCAATATTTGTTTAATTACTCAAACAGACAGATAAATCTTGCATTCTTTCAGTGCAAGCACATTTCTTACACAGGGAGTTGAACAAAGTTAAAAACCTGCCTCCAGAAAATTCCCTAAAGTACTAAAAGTGATATTAAGCCGCGCACCTGTGTCCCCTTCCATTGCACTGGGTTTTAGGCTCCAGATGGTTCCCAACAACGATGATACTTGAACTAAAGGAGAGCTGATGGCCCTTTAAAACAGTCCTTTGTCTTGGTTTCAGCTGGATGTTAAAATAAGAAAGCCCCTTGCTGCCTGCAGATTACTGTTCCAAATAGAATGCAGACAGTGTGGGGTGAAGGTGAATTATGTCATGGTGTCGGAAAATGATACCAAATTCCTCATGTTTCCCTGGATTAATAGCTGCCGGAACCGGGTTCTTGTGGGATCCCCCTATTTTCCAGCACCGGTCTATATTTCATAATATACAGAGCCACAAACATAAACATCTGAGGACGTTTTCTTGAAAATATCACTGATCCCGTAGGTTTACTCTTTCTTTCTCATAGACATAATATGTCTGATGACAAGTGTGCTTTTTGTCCAGTATGTCTATGCAGATTTGGAACTTCACATGCCCGGGAACAACTCTTTATGTTGCTTGTACTTGAAAATGCACACAATACAAGCATCCTTAGACAAGTAGTTGAATTCACTCAATAGGCCCACCTGCCCCATTTCATGCAATGGCAAATGCAGTTCCACAACATGGAAGTGGAAGAACTAATACTGGAAATAAATAATACTGGGCCACCAGAGTAAGAGTTGAACGAGGGTGTACAACTACGAACATGGGAAACTTGCAATTCCTGGCCCCTCAAAGAGTATAACCCCACAAAAAAGGATGAAAGCAGATTTCTCTGTCAAGGTCTCCTGTATATGAAACTGGAGGCATCAAGGTACTCACTAAACAAAGATTAAATTAAATAAAGGTCAAAGCTCGAGTTGTCTATGATGCCACTCAGAGCCCAGAGGTCAAAAATACCAGAGTAATTCACTGTTTACCCCGCTATAATTGTATGTTATGTGTGGTTCCCAAGATCATCTGCCCCTGCTTTCAACTGCTACACAGCTGCAGAGGGGTAATGGGGGAGCCATACATACCTCAGCCTCTCTTCCCTGTCCCAATTTTGTTTTTAAAAAGCTGGCCTCCTGCCACCTACCCTACCACTCTCTCTGCCTTCCCTTCTCCCTGCTCTTTAGTGCTGCTCTGACAGGCTCTCAGAAAGGCCTGTCAGAGCAACCTGGAATTCGTTTATAACATAGCAACAGTGGGTAGTAGCTTTTGTTAAGATCTGTTACTACATCATAGCAGTGAGCTACTGGATTTGAATCCAGTTATTCACACTAGTGGCTTTCTACGAGAGCCATACATGACATAGAGAATTATCGATGGGCATCAGTGTATCACAGGGATATTTTTCACCAAGGGGTTCTGAGTGACATCATATAGACAATGAGGGCATAGCTGGAATTGTCTATGATGTCACTCAGAACCTCAAGATGAAAAACACTCCCTTAATTCACTTTTTACCCATCTGTAATTTCATTTTATGTGTGGCCCCCAAAATCATTTGCCCCTGTTTTCAACTGCTATGTAGTAGCAGCGGAGTGACAGGGAAACCATACATAACATGGCTTCTGTTATGTATTGCTGTCCCAAAAGTTAAAAAAAACAACTTACCGGCCGTCCTTGACCAAACCCCACTAAACATTGAATTATCAAGTACCTCTTCAGTGGGCTTTGACTTTCAGGGTGAGATGAAATTAAACTGAGAAGGTTTCTCTTGCTGCATGGTGGACAGCCGAACGATTAGTTCAGCCAAACCCTTTATCTCTCCCCCCAAAAATATTGTCCCAAGTAGTGTTTTTGTTTTAGTAAAAGGAGTGTAACCTTACTTACAAATAACAAAATATGATCAGTAACTTCTGGAAGTCTTATGGAACGATCATTACATAGATAGCACTGTTACTTCGAAATTAAAGTCTGTGCTTTCTAATACACATGAACTCTTCAAGGAGTGCATTTAACAAAACCAGAAGTAGCCTGCAAGACTACAGCTAAAACGGTGTCAATGCATCAGCGGCTCCTCCGCAATGGCATAGGAGCGTCGGTCGCCCCACTGGCTCAGAGCCAGCAGCTGAAAAAGAAAACTATATTTTACTATTATTTTATTTTTCAGCTGCTGGCTGAGCCAGCGTGTGCAAGGAGGGATGGGGCCAGGCCATGGGAGGGGGGAGTGGAGGAGTGGTAGATGTGCACTTTTCGATGCGCATGTCAGTTTGTCAGGCCGTCTTATGCCGGCCAAACTGACATGCGCACATACGTTTCTCCAACCAAGCTGTATTGCACAGCTAGGTTGGAGAAACAGCAGAGACTCCCTGTGCCTGAGCGAGCGTTAATCCAGCCCACTCAGGCCAATCCCCAAGCTGCTCTCATCCTTGAAAGCAGCACGGGGATTGGATGGGGAGTCGTGATGCTGTCCCAGGGACTACTGGGACCAGGAACTGGCAGCAGAAGAGCGCGAGGTGTCCGGCAGCACCAGGTAAGTGGTTTACATTTTTTAAAATTATTAACCCCCACACTGCGCGCTCACTCCGCATGCTTCACACTGGTCCCCTCTCCTCCCAGGCACCTCCTCCACCCGCCAGTGTCAGTGTATTAAAGCTTCGAGCTCACGGTCAGATACCATTGTTAATTCAGTAGCAGCAGTTTGCATGTGGTTCACGGGGCCACATAGTGAGGGGTGCTACTACATGGGCACTATCTATATTGGCAGCCCAGTAGTCTCTCTTCTCCTTTCCTGAGTGGTTCAAAGGCATGAACTGGTCGCAGTCTTCATGAGCTGCCTAGGGAGTAACCTGCGAGGATCCGAAGCTCACCAGCCCTCATGGCTCATGAGTGGTGCAGAGATCGGCTGCATATGGAAGGCAAGGCTGCAGATAAAGGCAAATGCCAGGGGAAGGTCGATGCTACCCACAGGTGTCTGATGGGCAAAGCAAGGCAGATACTCATGCAAGGTCACAGTAGCATTGTTTTGAGATGGATGATAATTACTCAGGCACGTAAGCACAAACTCATAGCTACGGTCACACGTAGACTCTTCTTCAAGTGGATAAGATGGATACTAAGGCATCCAGGCCCTCATGCAATACCATGGTTGCACAGAGATGCTTCTCAAGCGCATAACAAAACATGGAGGTATACAGAAATGAGGATAAAGGTAAATTCTACTCAGGGTGAGACAACATATGTGTCAAATCACTGACCCGAATCAATGATGTCATAATTGATGTCACTGACCATGTCATGAGTGATGCAATATGTGAGGTCATAAGCTGTGCATTGCTGGGGCGTAAGTTATAACTAGCTCAGGCAACTATACCTGCTGAATTTCAATTGTTTTGTATGAGGTAAATCTGAGCCTAACTATAATGTCCCTTTAACCTTTGTTTATTTCAGTGAATTTCTAAGGTTTTTTCAAATTCTATTTCCTAACTTTAACGTACCTGTAACCTTTGTTTTTTTTTCTGTGAATTTCTACGTTTTTTTAAATTCCATTTCCTAACTACAACGTCCCTGTAACCTATGTTTTTTCAGTGAATTTCAATGTTTTTTTACATTTTATTTCCTAACAGTAACCTGTAACCTTTGAGAGTGGGTGTTTGAGTGAGTGTATAGGTAAGTGAGTGTGTGTGTGTGTGAGTGACTGGGTCTCTGAGTGGGTGTGTAAGTGAGTTTGTGGGTGTGTGAGTAGTTGTATGGGTCTATGAGAGGGTGTGTACATGGCTGTGTAAATGAGTATAGGAGGGCTGTGTGGATCTGTGAGTTGGTGCGTGAGTCTCTGACTGGGTCTGTGAGTGGGTGCATGAGTGTCTTTGAAGGTCTGTGAGTGGATAGATGAGTCTCTGAGTGGGTGAGTGAGTGAATGGGTGCATGAGTATCTGTGCGGGTCTGTGAGTGAGTGAGTGAGTGCCTGAGTGGGTCAGTCAGTGGGTGTGTGAGTTTCTGAGTAGATCTAGGAGTCTATTAGTAGGTCTGTGACTGGGTGCATTAGTTTCTGAGTGGGTCTGTGAATGGGTGCCTGATTGTCTGAGTGGGTGGGTGATTGGGTGCATGAGTCTCTGAGTGGGTCTGTGAGTAGGTGCTTAAGTCTGTGAGTGGGGCTGTGAGTGGGTGTATGACTCTCTGAGTGGAACTGTGACTGGGAGTATGAGTTTCTGAGTGGGGTCTGTGAGTGGCTGAATGGGTCTGTAAGTAGGTGTGGTTCTCTAAGTGGGTCTGTGAGTGCGTACATGAGCCTCTGAGTGGGTCTGTGAATGGATCCATGAGTCTCTGAGTGGCACTATGAGTGGGTGCTTGAGTGTCTGAGTAGGTCTGTGAGTGGGTGTGTGAGTGTGTGATTGGGGCTGTGAGTGAGTGTTTGGGTATGAGAGTGCGTGCATGAGACTCTGAGTGGATCTGTGAGTGGGTGCATGAGTCTCTGAGTAGGTCTGTGAATAGGAACATGAGTGTCTGAGTGGGTCTGTGATTAGGTGGATGAGTGCCTGAGTAGATCTGTGAGAATGTACAAGAGTCTCTAAGTGGGTCTGTGAGTGGGGGCGTGAGTGTCTGAGTGGATCTGTGAGTGGGTGCATGAGTATCTGAGTGGGTCTGTGAGTGGGTGTGTGAGTCTCTGAGTGAGTCTATGAGTGGGTGCATGAGTGTGTGAGTGTGTGTGTGAGTCTCTGAGTGGGTCTGTGAGTGTGTGTGTGAGTCTCTCAGTGGGTCTGTGAGTGGGTGAATGAGTGCTTGAACATATCTGTGAGTGGGTGCATGAGTATGTGAGTGGGTCTGCGAGTGGGTGTGTGAGTCTCTGAGTGGGGCTATGAGTGGGTGCATGAATGTGTGAGTGTGTGTGTGAGTCTCTGAGTAGGTCTGTGAGTGTGTGTGTGAGTCTCTCAGTGGGTCTGTGAGTTGGGTGAATGAGTGCTTGAACAGGTCTGTGAGTGGGTGCATGAGTGTCTGAATGTGTCTGTCAGTGGGTGCATTAGTCTCTGAATGGGTCTGTGAGTGGGTGTGTGAGTGGGTTTGTGAGTGGGTGTGTAAGTGGGTCTGTCAGTGGGTGTGCAATAAAAACTGTATGGGGCACACTGGAGCAGGTCCTTGTACCAGTTCCCCCTGTGATTGTCCTCTTGTCCAGCTTGCCTGCAGTCTGCCACCCTCTGCTGCCTTTTGTTTTGTGGCTTCTCTGCACGTTTTCTGCCTCTTCTCTGCTTGATCCGCCCTCTATGTTGCCTCTTTCTGCTCCTCTGCCTGCTATTTTCTTCTTTCTACTCACTTCTGACCTTTATTCTGCCTCTTTCTGCTTGTTTCTGACCTTTATTCTGCCTCTTTCTGCTCGTTTCTCAACTTTATTGTCCCTCTTTCTGCTCATTATGCCTGTTATCTTGCTTCTTTCTGCTCGCTCCTGACCTTTATTCTGCCTCTTTCTGCTAATTTGTAACCTTTATTTTGCCTCTTTCTGCTCGTTTCTGACCTCTATCTTGCCTCTTTGTGCTCCTTTATGACCTTTATTCTGCCTCTTTCTGCTAGTTTCTGACCTTTATTCTGCCTCTTTCTGTTCGTTTCTCAACTTTATTGTCCCTCTTTCTTCTCATTCTGCCTGTTATTTTGACTTTTTCTCCTCACTCCTGACCTTTATTCTGCCTATTTAATATCTGACCTTTATGTTGCCTCTTTCTGCTTGTTTCTGACTTCTATCTTGCCTCTCTGTGCTCCCTTATGACCTTTATCCTGCCTCTTTCTGCTCATTTCTTATCTTTGTTTTGCCTCTTTCTGCTTGTTTCTGACCTTTAATCTGCCTCTTGCTAGTCGTTTCTGACCCCTATATTGCCGCTTTCTGCTCTTTGCTAACCTTTATTCTGCCTTTAGTCAGCCTCTTTCTGCTAGTTTCTCACCTTTATTTTGCCTCTTTCTGCTAATTTCTGACCTTTTATTCTGCCTCTTTCTGCTCGTTGCTGACATTTATTCTGTGTTTTCTAATAATTTCTGACCTTTATTCTGCCTCTTTCTGTTCATTTCTCATCTTTATTTTGTCTCTTTCTGCTCATTTCTGACCTTTATTCTGCCTCTTTCTGCTTGTTTCTGACCTTTATTCTGCCTCTTGCTGCTCTTTTCTGACCTTTATTTTGCCTCTTTCTGCGTGTTTCTGACCTTTATTCTACCTCTTTTTGGTCCCTTCTCACCTCTATTTTGCTTCTTTCTGCTCGTTTCTTACCTTAATTCTGCTTATTTCTGCTCCTTTCTGTCCGTTCCACCAGCCAGCTCCCCGCCTCCTGCAGGAGCAGACATTGCTGCTGCACGCAGCGAGCTGCTGGAAATGCAGCCCCCTGCGTGCAGGAGCAATCGTTTCATCTCTTTCCCTGCCCAGGAAGAGATTAAACCTCTGTTTCCAGCAGGGGGGAGCACTTTGAAAGTCCCCAGGGCCATTAATGGCTCCAGGACGGGACCACTCAGCCCCCCACCTTTCTTGTAGTTGACCCCGGGGAGGTAGTGGTCCCCAGGGCTGGTAATCCATGCGGCCCCCCCTTATTTAATTTAACAGAAGCTCTGCCATTTTACAGCTTGGCATGGACAGCACTGTACTAGTCCTATGCTTAAAGACTTTGCTGTAGAAATGGCAAAAGACATTGCCCCTTTCTATCTCGGCATTGATGGCACTGTGCTAATCCTGTGCTTAAAGACTTTGATAGAAAAGCAGACATTTGAGGTGAGCAGATCTAGAGTGTCGCTGGTGTTGAGAGTGCTCTATACAGGAGCTGCTTTCCACCTAAACTTGAGAACTACCCAGAGTTCTCTGCTTCTTTTTTTGCATATATATATATATATGTAAACAAGCTGTGGACTCCTTCCTGCTTGCGTCGGAGGAAAACAGAGTCACGGACCCAAATTGTGTGGCAATGTAAGTTCTTTATTTTGCGAGTAGCCGTATGACGCGTTTCGGGCAGTAGAATGCCCTTGATCACATGCGGAAACGCAGTCCGCCTACCATTTTTATTATGCATAGTAAAATACACCCATGTCACGTGTTGAACTCTAAGAATAGACATAAACAAAATACTGTGATTAACCATGTTATGTGCATTGACTGGTCTGCTAATTTCTCTGTGTTTATACCTTATACACACAGTAAATGGTGACTTGTTATTTATGCGTTTTCAACACTACAATGTGCCACATGTTAGAAATATATAGTTTTAAATCATATTGAAATATACTATCAATTTCATATGATAAATACTTGTTCTAAAAGTACAATTATATTTTTACATAAAACACATAATTAAAAGTGATATTTTTATAAAAGAGAAAAGGAACATACTTTTCTACTATAAAAAATCCTTTCACGCATAGAATGTAAAAATATAAAAACAGTCTTCATTATATGTAAAATGAATAATGAAAAACAATCTTCAATATTACTGCATAAATGCATTATATAAACAAGTAAACATCGAAATTTGTGCAAAATGCGCCACAAGATAATTTGTCACCATTGTATTGTGCCAGTTGTTACTTTCAGAGGAATTAGCCAGACTAAAAAACTCAGACCAGAATAACTTCTAGCACATATACGAAAAAAAAATTGGGTGCTCCCAACATGATACTTAAGTGCTATTTGATAGGACTGAAAGCCCTGTCATTAAAAGTGCCAGTGCTAAAAATATTAATTAAAGAGTTAAACGAACAATGTGCAAATGCATAAAAACTGTAGAAGGGATGGATAGCAGCAGAATAGGGATATTTCAACCTATAATATTGTCTTTCAATACATTAAGTGGTGTAGTCAAATAGCAGCCATATTAATTTTAAGAATATAGGGTATTTTTCTTATCACATATATTGAATTGATTATTAGAAAGGGATATAAATAGATAAAAGGTATGCTTATGACAAAAACAGAGGTGTGTGTGTATTGGCATTGGAGTAGTGGAATCAGGTTCATTTAGACATAAGGTTCGACCTGCGGTTCACACAGGCTATGGGTGTAATACGGGATAGACTCCAGATAATCGTATCAACATTCACTTTCAAAAACTATAAAAAGGTATGTAGATCTTCCGTGTTATTCAGACCTTTAGGTGATTTACTGTCTAGTTCTAAAATGGTCCGAGATTCCAATTGACGAAGGGTGCGTTCTCTATTGCCTCCTCTGTATGGTTTGGGAACTGCGGCTATTACATAGTAACTAAGGCAACCCAAGTCATTATTATGGATCAGCTTGAAGTGCCTAGCCACTGGATAATTGTCATCACCATTCACAATAGCCCGAAGTTGCTGCAATATCCTGACAAGCACCTGTAGCTTGGTACTTCCCACATACCTCAATCCACAGGTGCATGTCAGGACATAAACAGCAAATTCCGTTCTGCAGTTGTGATTACCTTTAATCATTTTGGGCCTAGGGTCAAAAGCGGTCATGTAACTGGTGGTATTTATACCAAATTTACACGCTCTACAGCTCGAGCATTTAAAGAAACCTTGTTTTGGCTGTAGCCACATACTGCCTGAATGGACCTCTGGACTGCTTTTGACTAGCTGTGTCCTCATCGAAATACCCTTCCTGTATGTAACTGTAGGGCTGTCAGGTAGTGTAGGTGCCAATGCTGCATCTGTCATTATGATGGGCCAGTTGCGCTTTATGATCGCTTGGATTTGACTTTCTCGCTGATTGTAAGTCAGGATAAGTCTCGGTGCATCATTATCCTGCCCTGCCTCTTGAGTGTTGGTTGATGATGTGGATGTTAACAGCATCTCCCTATTTTTCAATTTCACTTTGGCTTGGGCATCTTTAAGAACTGTGTCATTGTAGCCTCGTCTTTAAATCTTGTAATGGCCTCTTGTGTACATCTCTCTAGTTCTGGTTCACTACTGCATATTCTTTTGATGCGTATAAGTTCCCCGTATGGTATACTTCTGATTAGATGTTTTGGATGTTTGCTACTGGCGTGGAGTGTGGAGTTCCCAGCTGTAGCCTTTCTATATAGTGTTGTAGCTATCTGGTCATTTTCGATAAACACTTGCACATCTAGGAATTCTATACTTTCTGTACTTATATGTGATGTGAATTTCAGATTGACTGAGTTGTTGTTAATGATATTGATGAATTCATTTGCACTTTCAACATCACCTTGCCACACTGCAAAAACATCGTCAATATATCTGAACCAGTACTTGACATGTCTATTGTATATTGCCGAGTGAGTGGCCCTGAGAACCCGCTCCTCCCACCAGCCTACCATTAAACAGGCATAGCTGGGAGAGAAGCAGGCTCCCATGGCCACCCCCCGTAGCTGTTTGTACACCTCATTGCTAAACAAAAAGAAATTGTTATTAAGACACCACGATATGCTTTCCATCAACATTGCATTATGTTTATAGCATTCAGCTGGTCTAGAATGTAAGAAATGTTCAATGGCTTCCAGTCCTATGGAGTGATCTATGCAGGTGTACAATGACTCGATATCTAGAGTCATAAGTAGCATGTCATTTTCCCATTTGAAGTTTTTAATTTTATTCAGAAAGTCCCCAGTGTCTCTAACATAGGTAGGAAGATCTTTAACTAGACCCTGAAGAAAGTAATCCACATACTGGGAAATGTGTTCTCCCATGCTGTTGATTGCTGTAATTATTGGGCGTCCGGGGACAGGAGTGATGTTCTTGTGAATTTTAGGGATAAAATATATTGCTGGGATGACTGGCTGATCCACCCATAGGTATTTATGTTCTTCCAAAGAGATCAAGCCTTCTCTTTTGAATCGATGTAGCATTTTTTCCAACGATTGCTTGGCTTTGTTATATTCTGTCCAGTTTGTTCTGGCATAGCATGTTTGGTCCTCCAATTGTCTATGGGCCTCTTTGATGTAGTCTGCCTTAGGCCAGATTATTATATTGCCTTCTTTGTCGCTTTTTGTAATAACCACTTCATGATTCTTGCTTAATCTCTTCATCAATTCGATATATTTGTATTCACTGTAATTCTTTTTACGTTTTTTGTTATTTACTTGATGATTAAGTTTTTTCATTTCTTCTATTACAGTCTCATGAAATATATCAATGGCATCTTTTGGCATTGCTGGTATGAATGTCGATTTCGGTTTAAAGGGGCTGCTCCCAGCCCCTTGTTGCGAGATATCCATAGATTGTAGCTGTGCTTGTGTATGGACTGCCTTATTTGCTGCATTACTGTCCATTGCTGTCGCAGTATCGAGTTCATGCATAATACGTAGCAGTGGAATATCAGATACTTGCAAACCGGTTTTACTTTTGCCGCTTCTTGCCATGACTTTGTCCTTTTCTTTTTCCTTTTCTAGGCGGTGTTCTTCCAGCCCATTTTTTATTGTAAAGAATTTACGCAATTTGAGTTTCCGAATGTAGCTGAACAGATCTATTCTTGTTTGCGCATAGTTAAATTCATTGGGGGGACAGTATGATAGGCCTAAGCTGAGCAGTTGTTTCTCAGCTGATGTTAGCTCCATTGTAGATAGATTGATGATTGTTTTGTCTTCGGTATTATCTATTTGCGCCAATATTTTTTTCCTGATTTTGGCTTTTGTTTTTTTGCGTCGCTCTCTTCTTTTTGTGTTTCTTTTACTTCTGCTTGCTGACCTTGCTTCCGAGGTCTTAAGGTATTGCGCCGATCCGTCGCTAAAAAATTCACCTCCTCCCCTAAGCTGAGTGGTCTTTCTTCCGCATTGTTAGCATATGTGTTGCTACATTCTGACCCAGTGTCACTGCTTAGCGAGACCGTATCTGAAGCCGTGGGTGAATCTTTAGATATTGCGCTGTCTTGTTGTGATATGGTATTGATGTCCTTGACCATTCCTGCATTAGATCTTTGTTTCTTAGCATTCTCATATTTTCGGGCGAATGTGTAGATCCGGCCTTGTTCATAATCGGCTAAATCTCTGGCAAATTTAAATACTTTGCGCGTTTTGATTTTTTCTTCTTGCGACGTGCTTGAATTTCTTGTCTCATTTTGTACCGTAATCATTCGGTTCCAGTTTGCTTAAATCCTCGTTGATTTTGTCTATTTCCTTTAAGAGTTCAAGGCGATCAGATTCAGCATATTTGATAAGGATGCGAACAAGGTTCATGGAGGCATCGAGATTGCTTAATCCCCATTCTTTAAGCATATTGGGATTGGGATTCTCAAAGCTGGGCACCAAGAGAATCCTCAATCCTCGCGGCACACGCCCCGCTTCCTCATATTTTTTCAACGATTTGTGCTCCCACCATTTGGTAACTTCCGACCTCATACATATATATATAGTTGTGAACTGTGAATGGTGAGCGAATACCTGAGGGGCGGAGCGGGCGTTCAGCAATTGTAAACGTGGCAGGACATATATAGTGCGGAGTTGGAAGCCTCCTGAACATTGCAGGCGCTGAAGAAGGCCGGTTAGGCCGAAATGCATTCGCCGCCATTTATTGCATAAAGATGCTTCCATGGTTTCCCCTACGTGGCTTCTGCTCTTTCATTCGGAGGAGTTTCTTGGTAATATATATATATATATCTATATATATATATATATATATATCCATATCAACGTGCTGAATACTCCTCAAGGAAACAACACACCGCGGCTCCTAACTGCTTACAAGCGTGATTTTTAATGATTTTGGCAAGTCAACTCTACGCGTTTCAGAGCACAAAGCTCCTTTCTCACAAGTAAATTGCTGCTCGTACAATCATTGGTTAAATGTGTTAACATGTGACCTCACAACAAAAATAAACAACAGACTTTCTGTTACATTTTGTGTATAATTTTAAATGACAATGTCGCTTTACAGATCACTTTCGTTCATTGTATAACAAGTGGGGGCAGAATTCAAACATAATTTTTGTGCAGATTATATGGCTCAAGGCGTGATCCATAAGTCATGGTGTGACTGTCAATAAAGTTTTGTATCAATTCGCAAAACTTTGCGCAAAACTAATGCGGCACCCGATCAGTGCTTCTATTCAATACATACTGGTGTCATCATTCAATGTATCTACTTGGCGCAGCCTGCTGCCGTCTTGACGGCTCAAAACCTTATCTCACGCCATCAGATTGATGCTTCCCAGTAACTGGAATATACATACGGTGCATTCCCACACTGGGTTAGTTTACAAAAAACTTTATGTAGCCCCCGATTAGTGCCTCTGGTTATTTGTGCATGCTAATAACAACATACACTATCCACATTGTGCAGACCAATTATGGAAGGCTTTGAAAACTGAGCAAAATAAATGGTGGGAAGCGACGACCCTCCAAAAATACATCGATGTCGGTAGAATACCGAGGGGGCTACGCATCTTCATCACACCGACGTTTAATGACCCAGACCCGGAGTTGGTGAATGGCTGGGCCAGCAATAACCACACCTGCTCTGTTAACATGCTAGGGCTTTTGGTGAAATATGCCCGTAGGGACTGTGAAAGACTAACTGAAACTATAGAGAACATCACGCAACAAGTGAAAACATTATGTGGACAGGAAGAATTCCAGAAAGAAATGGATAAAATGGAAATAAATTTAGAAAACATTGAAGATGAAATCAAGTTGAAAAACAGAGAAAATTTCAGCGGGACTTAGTGGACTATCAAAAAGGACAAATCCTTACATTCGCAAAGAAGTATGATCAATTGCGTAATGTTACATCAACAACGGCCCTTAGGACTGGAAACCCCCCAAAACCTGTAAATAATTCCGAAGATCAGTCCGGTGTAGAGCATCTGACAGATGGAAGTGTAACAAGTGGAAGCGACTTCTCAAGCATATCAGAATTTGACGGAGTAAAAAACAGCATTTTAACGGAATTCAGCCTAGTATCCAAAGGGAGGCAGACGGGCAACAAACAGGGAGGCTTTCGTGGTCGTGGAAGAGGAAACAGTATAATAAAAAAATTTAATATAAGAATGCCACTGCTCATGCAACAGCGTTTTTAAACTAGTGCACTGTGGGGTTAGGTATAAGGGTTATTTTCAGAAAACTTATTTTATTTTATTACAGAGGATATGTTCGAGGTCACAAAGAAGAATGCTAAAGAACGACAATATCTATTCTTTTAATTCAGCCCACATGGGCAGAATTGCATCGCGCATGTAACCTTGCTGATGGATCTGTACTGAAGAGTGTGCTAATTGTATCTGGAGATCAGTTTTGAATTTTTGTGCTGCACTGTTATGCCAAATATAAAGGGCGTCATTGTCTTGTGCCCACATGGGCAAAATATGCACTGAAATAGTAATTTTCTTAGTTTCCAACGCCGTTCAGTAAATATTTCTAAATCGACACTATGAATTCATAGATTGTGACTTGATTTGCTAGTGCAATTTATTATTGAACTGTAATTCACAAGTATGTCGTGGCAGGACTTTTTGCCTTAAACTCGTAACTTGCAACAATGTTTTTTCTTCATTTCATGAAATGCATTCGGTTGCCATGATCACGCTGTCATGTATTCCACCCTGTTTAAATATGTAGCAAGGCGTTATGCGCTTTACGAGCAGGACTTCTCAAAATGGACCAATGTATTAAGAATTCTGACATGCCCGTGCAATTTATAATTGAACATGTTATTCACAAGTATGCCGTGGCAGTATTACATGTCTCAACGCGTAACCTAAAACAATGTTATTTCATGCAATGTATTCAGTTGCCATGACCACGCTGTCACGTTTTTTCACTTTGTCCAAATACGCAGCAAGGCGATATGCGCTTTACGAGCTGGAGTTCTCTAAATGGATATTGTATTAAGAATTTTTGTTCAGCACAATTATAATTAATAGTGTTTAAAGTATGTGACCTGTACAACACACTGTGATTTTATTGATTGTTTAGCGATTCAGCGTGAGTTAACGTTGAATGGCAAAGTCTGTTTTCACTATCTATTGAAGTTATATCACATGTTTATTTAAATGTCAGGAAGTAGTTACCACAGTACTCGTGAACAAGGGAGTGTTTCCCGAAACGCGTCGAGTTGGTCTGCCTTTGCTGAAATAAATCACCGCTTGAAAGCATTTTAGTGTCCGCGGCTTGCTGTTACCTTAAACAAGGTGATACGGCGTTTTGTTTATATATATATATATATATATATATATATATATATATATATATATATATATACATATACATATATATTATCTACTGGCGGTCGCCAGTAGATAGTTATAGTTAGGACCTATTTTCCATAGGAAATTCACAACATTCTATTGCCAATAACTTTGGCGCCGGTTGACGAATCTTCGCGAACTTTTCAAAACTTATGGCCCACTCCGGTCCGCTCCTATCCTGAAAGTTTAGGGGTGATTCGGCAAGTGGGGGCCGAGAAATAAGGGGGGTCCCAAAACATGTTTTCCCCATGCAATTTTCCATAGGAAACTTTAGACACGGCTACAGCCCGAACTGCTGAACGGAATTACACCAAATTTGGCAAAGAGGTAGTTCTTGGTTCAGAAAGAACCCTTTTTGTTAAATGGTGTAAATCCGTTCAGTAGTTGCTGAGAAAATCAAAAGTAAAATCACATATATATCTGGGCGGAGCCTAACCACACATGTCATCGTGAGATCTGATTGGCTGTCAGCACTTCATCCTGGAATTGCTGGCAGCCATCTTGGGACCAATATAAATGATAGTACCCCATTGAAATGCATTGTAGTGAATCAAAGATTTTGAGGGTTACCAAAAGGAGAACTATAAAGGGTGATAACAGACTTTAGTTACATTAGAATTCATTTGTTGATGGTACCATACTAATTTCAGGAATTGTGGTGTGTTCTAAGGTGATTTTACCCTGTGAAAAACCTTCTGCTGGGATATCATGAATCATGTTTGAGAGAAAACTATTTTCACATGCTTGTCCCATACAGTTTTGGAAGGTGCTCCAGAAGCTAAAATGAGAGCATATTTTCTGTAAATTCACATTATCTTTCTCAGTCATGTGAGAATGAAGTCTGACATTCTCAGTAAAACATGTACATCCAACAAGGGCAGAGACTGTCAGTTGATTCCTTTGTGTTCTACTGCAGCTTCCCAGAGTGTTCTAAAGAACAACTAGAGTGCTAACAGCCTTACTTATGACAAAAGTATGGCACACCTGAAGCCATCTTGATTGGAATAAACTGGTAACACTTAAAACATTTAATTTAAAAGGAACAAAATGATGGGGTTCATTTTGTCATAGAAATTATGGTCAGTGCTGTAGAAAAAAAAATTAGGACATGTTTCAAGTGTGATCTCAAATATCTTCCTGTTATATTTCAACAGGAGCAGCCTGTCAGTTGATGCCTTTGTGTTCTACTGCAGCCTTCCAGAGTGTTCTAAAGAACAACTAGAGCGCTAACAGCCTTACTTATGACAAAAGTATGGCACACCTGAAGCCATCTTGATTGGAATAAACCGTTAACACTAAAAACATTTAATTTAAAAAGGAACAAAATGAGGGGGTTCTTTTTGAAATAGAAATTATGGTTAGTGCTGCAGAAAGAAAAATTAGGGCATGTTTTAAGTGAGATCACAAATCCTCTTCTATTTCATTAGAAAATTCTGACATGCAGACTGAAACAATCACTTTCAATACCAGCAGCAGACTTCCAGTTAACTCCCTGGTGAGCAGTAGTTTTACTACAGTGATCTAATGAGCAACTAGAGTGCTAACATTCTGAATTTATGGCAAATGTGAGTCACATCTGAATGCCTTCTTGATGGAATCAAAGTAAAAACTGAAAGCATTTCCTACTGAGGAGACTGCAGTAAATGAGGAAATTAGGAAACTTCATAACAAAGAAGTCTTCCAAGATGGCCACCAGAGAAAAAAGAGCCCAAATGTAGCACAAATATTACCCAGATGTAGCCCACATATAGCCCAATGACAAAAGTGTGCAAAACACTTTTTATTTTTAGTTTTTTTGCAGTTTTATGTAGTGCAGACTGGTCAGGTATTGGAGCGTTGCATCTTAAAACATGACCCCCTACACTACAAAAACACATCTGCACTACCCTAAACCCTAAAACACTACCCCAGCACAACCCCCTACACTACACAAGCACCACTGCACTATCCTAAACCCTAAAACACTACCCCCAGCACGACCCCCTACACTACACAAACACCACTGCACTACCCTAAACCCTAAAACACTACCCCCAGCATGACCCCCTATACTACACAAACACCACTGCACTACCCTAAACCCTAAAACACTACCCCCAGCACGATCCCCTACACTACCCAAACACCACTGCACTACCCTAAAACATGACCCCCTACACTACACAAACACCACTGCACTGCCCTAAACCCTGAAACACCAGCCCCTGCACGACCCCCTACACTGCCCGAACACCACTGCACTGCCCTAAACCTTGAAACACCACCCCCAGCACGACCCCCTACACTGCCCGAACACCATTGCACTGACCTAAACCCTGAAACACCACCCCTTCATGACCCCCTACACTGCCCGAACACCACTGCACTGCCCTAAACCCGGAAACACCACCCCCAGCACGACCCCCTACACTGCCCGAACACCACTGCACTGCCCTAAACCCTGAAACAGTACCCCCAGCAAGACCCCTACACTGCCCGAACACCACTGCACTGCCCTAAACCCTGAAACATCACCCCCAGCAAGACCCTCTACACTGCCCGAACACCACTGCCCTAAACCCTGAAACACCACCCCCAGCACGACCCCCTACACTGCCCGAACACCACTGCACTGCCCTAAACCCTGAAACACCACCCCCAGCACGACCCCCTACACTGCCCGAACACCACTGCTCTGCCCAAAACCCTGAAACACCAGCCCCAGCACGACCCCTATACTGCCCGAACACCACTGCACTGCCTAAACCCTGAAACACCAGCCCCAGCACGACCCCCTACACTACCCGAACACCACTGCACTACCCTAAACCCAGAAACACCACCCCCAGCACGACCCCTAACACTGCCCGAGCACCACTGCACTGCCCTAAACCCTGAAACACCAGCCCCAGCACGACCCCCTACACTGCCCGAACACCACTGCACTGCCCTAAACCGTGAAACACCAGCCCCAGCACGACCCCCTACACTGCCCGAACACCACTGCACTGCCCTAAACCCTGAAACACCAGCCCCAGCACGACCCCCTACACTGCCCGAACACCACTGCACTGCCCTAAACCCTGAAACACCACCCCGTGCACGACCCCCTACACTGCCCGAACACAACTGCACTGCCCTAAACCCTGAAACACCACCCCCAGCACGACCCCCTACACTGCACAAGCACCACTGCACTATCCTAAACCCTAAAACACTACCCCCAGCACGACCCCCTACACTACACAAACACCACTGCACTACCCTAAACCCTAAAACACTACCCCCAGCACGACCCCCTACACTACACAAACACCACTGCACTACCCTAAACCCTAAAACACTACCCCCAGCACGACCCCCTACACTACCCAAACACCACTGCACTAACCTAAATCCTAAATCACTACCCCCAGCACGACCCCTACACTACCCAAACACCACTGCACTACCCTAAAACATGACCCCCTACACTGCCCGAACACCACTGCACTGCCCTAAACCTTGAAACACCACCCCCAGCACGACCCCCTACACTGCCCGAACACCACTGCACTGACCTAAACCCTGAAACACCACCCCCTTCATGACCCCCTACACTGCCCGAACACCACTGCACTGCCCTAAACCCGGAAACACCACCCCCAGCACGACCCCCTACACTGCCCGAACACCACTGCACTGCCCTAAACCCTGAAACAGTACCCCCAGCAAGACCCCTACACTGCCCGAACACCACTGCACTGCCCTAAACCCTGAAACATCACCCCCAGCAAGACCCTCTACACTGCCCGAACACCACTGCCCTAAACCCTGAAACACCACCCCCAGCACGACCCCCTACACTGCCCGAACACCACTGCACTGCCCTAAACCCTGAAACACCACCCCCAGCACGACCCCCTACACTGCCCGAACACCACTGCTCTGCCCAAAAACCTGAAACACCAGCCCCAGCACGACCCCCTACACTGCCCGAACACCACTGCACTGCCTAAACCCTGAAACACCAGCCCCAGCACGACCCCCTACACTACCCAAACACCACTGCACTACCCTAAACCCAGAAACACCACCCCCAGCATGACCCCCTACACTGCCCGAGCACCACTGCACTGCCCTAAACCCTGAAACACCAGCCCCAGCACGACCCCCTACACAGCCCGAACACCACTGCACTGCCCTAAACCGTGAAACACCAGCCCCAGCACGACCCCCTACACTGCCCAAACACAACTGCACTGCCCTAAACCCTGAAACACCAGCCCCAGCACGACCCCCTACACTGCCCTAACACCACTGCACTGACCTAAACCCTGAAACACCACCCCGTGCACAACCCCCTACACTGCCCGAACACCACTGCACTGCCCTAAACCCTGAAACACCACCCCCTGCACGACCCCCTACACTGCCTGAACACTACTGCACTGCCCTAAACCCTGAAACACCATCCCCAGCACGACCCCCTACACTCCACAAACACCACTGCACTGCCCTAAACCCTGAAACACTACCCCCAGCAAGACCCCTACACTGCCCGAACACCACTGCACTGCCCTAAACCCTGAAACATCACCCCCAGCAAGACCCTCTACACTGCCCGAACACCACTGCCCTAAACCCTGAAACACCACCCCCAGCACGACCCCCTACACTGCCCGAACACCACTGCACTGCCCTAAACCCTGAAACACCACCCCCAGCACGACCCCCTACACTGCCCGAACACCACTGCTCTGCCCAAAACCCGGAAACACCAGCCCCAGCACGACCCCCTACACTGCCCGAACACCACTGCACTGCCTAAACCCTGAAACACCAGCCCCAGCACGACCCCCTACACTACCCAAACACCACTGCACTACCCTAAACCCAGAAACACCACCCCCAGCATGACCCCCTAACCTGCCCGAGCACCACTGCACTGCCCTAAACCCTGAAACACCAGCCCCAGCACGACCCCCTACACAGCCCGAACACCACTGCACTGCCCTAAACCGTGAAACACCAGCCCCAGCACGACCCCCTACACTGCCCAAACACAACTGCACTGACCTAAACCCTGAAACACCAGCCCCAGCACGACCCCCTACACTGCCCGAACACCACTGCACTGACCTAAACCCTGAAACACCACCCCGTGCACAACCCCCTACACTGCCCGAACACCACTGCACTGCCCTAAACCCTGAAACACCACCCCCTGCACGACCCCCTACACTGCCTGAACACTACTGCACTGCCCTAAACCCTGAAACACCATCCCCAGCAAGACCCCCTACACTCCACAAACACCACTGCACTGCCCTAAACCCTGAAACACTACCCCCAGCAAGACCCCCTACACTGCCCGAACACCACTGCACTGCCCTAAACCCTGAAACATCACCCCAAGCAAGACCCCCTACACTGCCCGAACACCACTGCCCTAAACCCTAAAACACCACCCCCAGCAAGATCCCCTACACTGCCCGAACACCACTGCACTGCCCTAAACCCTGAAACACCAGCCCCAGCACGACCCCTACATTGCCCGAACACCACTGCACTGCCCTAAACCCTGAAACACCACCCCCTGCATGAGCCCCTACACTGCCCGAACACCACTGCACTGCCCTAAACCCTGAAACACCACCCCCAGCAGGACCCCCTACACTGCCCGAACACCACTGCACTGCCCTAAACCCTGAAACTCCACACCCTGCACGACCCCCTACACTGCCAGAACACTACTGCACTGCCCTAAACCCTGAAACACCACCCCCAGCATGACCCCCTCCACTGCACGAACACCACTGCACTGCCCTAAACCCTGAAACACTACCCCCAGCAAGACCCCCTACACTGCCCGAACACCACTGCACTGCCCTAAACCCTGAAACATCACCCCCAGCAAGACCCCCTACACTGCCCGAACACCACTGCCCTAAACCCTGAAACACCCCCCAGCAAGACCCCCTACACTGCCCGAACACCACTGCACTGCCCTAAACCCTGAAACACCACCCCCAGCACGACCCCCTACACTGCCCGAACACCACTGCTCTGCCCAAAACCCTGAAACACCACCCCCAGCATGACCCCCTACACTGCCCGAACACCACTGCACTGCCCTAAACCCTGAAACACCAGCCCCAGCACGACCCCCTACACTGCCCGAACACCACTGCACTGCCCTAAACCCTGAAACATCAGCCCCAGCAAGACCCCCTACACTGCCCGAACACCATTGCACTGCCCTAAACCCTGAAACACCACCCCCAGCAAGACCCCCTACACTGCCCGAACACCACTGCACTAAACCCTGAAACACCACCCCCAGCAAGACCACCTACACTGGCCGAACACCACTGCACTGCCCTAAACCCTGAAACACCACCCCCTGCACGACCCCCTACACTGCCCGAACACCACTGCACTGCCCTAAACCCTGAAACACCACCCCCTGCATGACCCCCTGCACTCCCCGAACACCACTGCACTGCCCTAAACCCTGAAATACCACCCCCCAGCACGACACCCTACCCTGCCCGAACACCACTGCACTGCCCTAAACCCTGAAACACCACCCCCAGCACGACCCCCTACACTGCCCGAACACCACTGCACTGCCCTAAATCCTGAAACACCACCCCCCTGCATGACCACCTACACTGCCGGAACACCACTGCACTGCCCTAAACCCTGAAACACCACCCCCAGCATGACCCCCTACACTGCCCGAACACCACTGTACTGCCCTAAACCCTGAAACACCACCCCTAGCACAACCCCCTACACTGCCCGAACACCACTGCACTGCCCTAAACCCTGAAACACTACCCCCAGCAAGACCCCCTACACTGCCCAAACACCACTGCACTGCCCTAAACCCTGAAACACCAGCCCCAGCACGACCCCTACACTGCACAAACACCACTGCACTGCCCTAAACCCTGAAACACCAGCCCCAGCAAGACCCCTTACACTGCCCAAACACCACTGCACTGCCCTAAACCCTGAAACACCACCCCCTGCACGACCCCCTAAACTGCCTGAACACAACTGCACTGCCCTAAACCCTAAAACACAACCCCCAGCACGACCCCTACACTGCCCGAACACCACTGCACTGTCCTAAACCCTAAAACACTACCCCCAGCACGACCCCCTACACTACCCAAACACCACTGCACTACCCTAAACCCTATAATACTCCCCCCAGCACGACCCCCTACACTACCCGAACACGACTGCACTGCCCTAAACCCTCAAACACTGCCCCCAGCACGACCCCCTACACTACCCGAACACCACTGCACTGCCCTAAACCCTAAAACACTCCCCCAGCACGACCCCCTACGCTACCCAAACACCACTGCACTGTCGTAAACCATAAAACACTACCCCCAGCACGACCCCCTACACTACCCAAACACCACTGCACTGCCCTAAACCCTAAAACACTAACCCCCCGCATGACCCCCTACACTACCCAAACACCAATGCACTACCCTAAACCCTAAAACACTACCCCCTGCACGCCCCCTACACTACCCAAAGACCACTGCACTACCCTAAACCCTAAAACACTACCCCCGCACGACTCCCTACACTACCCAAAGACCACTGCACTACCCTAAACCCTAAAACACGACCTCCTACACTACACAAACACCACTGCACTACCCTAAACCCTAAAACACTACCCCCAGCATGACCCCCTACACTACACAAACACCACTGCACTACCCTAAACCCTAAAACACTACCCCCTATACTACACAAACACCACTGCACTACCCTAAACCCTAAAAAACTACCCCCAGCACGAACCCCTACACTACCCAAACACCACTGCACTACCCTAAACCCTAAAACACTACCCCCAGCAGTACCCCCTACACTACCCAAACACCACTGCACTACCCTAAACCCTAAAACACTACCCCCAGCAGTACCCCCTACACTACCCAAATACCACTGCACTACCCTAAACCCTAAACCACTACCCCCAGCACGACCCCCTACACTACCCAAACACCACTGCACTACCCTAAACCCTAAAACACTACCCCCAGCACAAACCCCTACACTATCCAAACACCACTGCACTACCCTAAACCCTAAATCTACCCCCAGCATGACCCCCTACACTACACAAACACCACTGCACTACCCTAAAACACTACCCCCAGCACGACCCCCTTCACTACCTAAACACAACTGCACAATTTGTTACAGGCGTTGCAACGCAGGCCTGTGGTGCTTACTGGAAGTACCTGGTGGGCTAGTTGGGCCCCAGGGACCCACAGGATTCAAGGTGACCTAATCCCCCAACTTAAAAAGCGCCACGGGCGCGTTTGCACAGTGGTGAAGGGAGGGGGCAGGGCCTCACGTGACATGTGCGCAAACCCGCCCTGTGGTGCGTTTTAAGTTGGGGAATTAATTCCCCTTGAATCCTGAGGGACCCTGGGGGCCAACTAGCCCACCAGGTACCTTCAGTAAGCACAACAGAGTTGCGTTGCAGAGAGGTGAAAAAGGGTGTGTGGCCTCGGAACGCCTCTCTGCAACTCAGCTCTGTGGTCCTAACTGTAGGTACCTGGGGGGATAGTTGGGCCCCAGGGACCCTCAGGATTCAAGGGGACTTAATCCTGCAACTTAAAACGCGCCACGGGGCGCGTTTGCACACATGTCACCTCAGGCCCCCCTCCCTTCACCACTCTGCAAACGCGCCCTGTAGCGCGTTTTAAGAGGTAGTTTTAATCCCCCTGCCCTATTATGTACTAGGGACTTACAGAGGAGGTCATGCTAATCACAGGGGTACCCCAACGCATAGTGTTCCCTAGTGTATGTAGGTGTTTTCACTGTATTCTAAGTGTCTTTTAGCATAGCACTGACTCTGGTTAGTCAGAGTCAGTTACCACCAGTACCCATCTGAAAAAGTTGTGGGCACAGGATGATTTTGCAACAAGGCCTCTTTCTGCTCCTTTGTAGGTTCTTTCTGCACATCTTTTGCTTCTTCCTGCACTTTTCTTCGTCTTTGTGGACTTCTGTTGCTTCTTTCTGCATTTCTTTTGCTTCTTTCTGTGCGTTTTTTCTTCTTTCTTCACATGTCCTACCTCTGTAGGCATAGTTAGAAACTAGCATTTAAAAAACCTTTGAAATTCACTTAAAAAATCATAGGTTTCAGGCACGTTATAGTTAGAAATTAGCATTTAAAAAACCTTTGAAATTCACTGAAAAAACCATAGGTTTCAGACACGTTATAGTTAGAAATTAGCATTTAAAAAACCTTTGAAATTCACTGAAAAAACCATAGGTTCTAGGGACAGTTATAGTTAGTTGGACATTTCACTCGTACAAAACCATAGAAATTCCCCCGTTATAGTTAGTTCAGCTAACTATAACTCGCGCCCCGCAATGCACTGCTGATGACGTCACATATTACATCACTCATGACATGGTCAGTGACATAACTGATGACATCACTCATGACATCTCAAATGACATCACTGATGACATCATCCATGTGATAATTTGATGCATCTTCTCACACCCTAATATAACTTTTGATACACCCACTCTAAATTACAGACTGCCATTCTCAAAACCATACACACTCCAATACCAATAACAACATACCCACTCACTGATTCTTAGGTCTACACACACACATCTACTCACTCACCCGTACAGTCACTCATACTTAGTCACTCAGTACAGGACTATCATATGCACTCATACACCTATATAAACACTCACACACCGCCACTCATCCATAGAGGTACTCACACACCTAGTCAGTCATGCAAAAAATTAATCACACACCCATTTACTCACCTATACAGTTATACACACACCAGCTCACTTACTTATACAAATACAAGCACATTCTTACGCTCTTATACAATAACTGATACAAGCACACACGCATCCATACAGCCACTCTCACAATCACACACTCTCACTTATAGCCATTTAAATACTCTAACACACATATACACTGCCTTTTACATATGTAGTTACTCGCACATGTACCACTGAGATATACATTCTATCACTAACACACCCATACACACACTCACCCACCCAAGCAGTCCATCACAGATGCACTCTTGAAATCATGCACCCAGTGAATCCCCCACTCACACATCTATGTACAGAGTCACACACACCCCACCCACACAAACACTCAGGCAGCCATACAGATACTCAGAGAACCAATCAATAACCCATATAGACACTCATGTAGCTATTCGCAAATCCATGCATCCACTTACACACCAACAAACAGACGGATTCACACAGTTTCACACTAACCCATGCATTCAGTAAGATACGTTTAATCACTCACTTGTAGAGTCAGTCACGCACGTACTAAATCATCCATTCAGACACTTATACACCCACTCATTCTTCAATACGCCTTTCCCTATATATATTAAACATATTTAAACTTTACAGAAACACACAGTCACTGGATGATGTCATCAGTGATGTCATTTGAGATGTCATCAGTGATGTCACTGACCATGTCATGAGTGATGTAATATGTGACGTCATCAGCAGTGCATTGCGGGGCGCGAGTTATAGTTAGCTGAACTAACTATAACGGGGGAATTTCTATGGTTTTGTACGAGTGAAATGTCCAACTAACTATAACTGTCCCTAAAACCTATGTTTTTTTCAGTGAATTTCAAAGGTTTTTTAAATGCTAATTTCTAACTATAACGTGTCTGAAACCTATGGTTTTTTCAGTGAATATATATATGTATATAAGCACACAACTTTAGAAAATCAAAGAAGACAGGAACTCAAAGGTAGCCTAGTATCAATGCTTTTAATCTCAGCAGAGAGAAATCCAACGCATTTCGGCTCACATGAGCCTTCTGTGGTTTTCCAAAGTTGAGTGCTAATATTATTTGAGTGGACTCACGCTGGTGACAAAGCACCCGTATGCTAGGTGGATGGGACCACTTTCGTCGAGAACCAGCATGAACCAGGAAGTAATCTGTGACATGTGGTCTCTGCCTCTGCACATTATGGCTTATACAGAATTCTATCACATTGACGGTTGAGTGTTTGGAGGAGATGTGTGAGACAGGACTGTCTGACTCCGACTGTCTCTCCTTGTGTGGGAAGGTACCAACGGATTAGCGGCAGTCTCTGGACCCCTGCTGAGTGTCCTGAGGTATGTCCTGAGAGGGCGGAGTTCATACAAATGGTGAAATTGGCAGTATAGACGGGCCCTTTTGATAGTGTCAGGCTCAAAGCAGCAAAAATGATACTTGGTGAAATGGAGGAAACAGGAAGCATGAGCTATGCAAGCGGAGCGGGCTGCAACACACAGGTACTGTGGCTAAAGCAAAAGTTATTATCTTTGGAAAAATGAATGTGTAAAGAAATAAGTTAATGGCGGGAGTTAACCTCATTATCTAGTTACATGGAAGGGAATCAAGTACTGCTCGGACTGTGAATTTTTACTGTGTGCACGTATGAATCTCCTCACCCAGGGTTCTTAGAGGAAATGGCTGATTTTACTGCAAAATCTTGTCGAGGCATGATGCAAATCCTAATTAAATAGGCTGAACTGGATTAGGCCAGGATATGTCATGAGATAGAGGACCTCAAAAAAGAGCTGGAAAATGAGAGCGAACAGACCATAGTTAAGGATTTGCAACAAACAATGATGGACAAATTGTTTAAATATGCAGAGGAAGTGAAATGAGGAATCAACAGAAATTCCAGAGGGACAGAATGGATTATGCTGAGGGCTGAATTCTGATGTTTGCCAGAACATACTATATATACAGAAGAGAAATGCGACAGGAAGATACACAAAGACAACATGATCGCATATCAACTTAATCCAGTTCAGATATCAGCCCTGACACAGATGATGTGATTGGTCCGTCCATGGCAACGAATATCACCTACTTTGTCAAGTGGACAAACCCAAAAACGACAAACCACCCTTAAGGGGCAAAGGAAGAGGAAGAGGCGCAAGCAGAGAAAGTGCACGAGAAGAGAAGGAACCTGACACAGCACAATCCGGGAGGAGTAGTGGTCGCAACATGAGAACTTAATGCAAAAGCTTATGGTCATTAATCTGTTCAAAAGAACATTAACTGATGCGAAAAGATCCCATTTACAGCTGGGATTGAATTTTCGTCCTAGTCTGGACTTCAACTATGCACAAACACAGAGTAGATTTATAACTATCTATTAGAAAGCTGAAACTACGCAAGTTACATAAAATGTCCACCAGAAGATCGACTCACACTGGCAACACAAACAAGGATTGTGACATCAAAATTGGGAATCTTGATTGTCTCTTGGCCATTGAAACACTATTGAGAGAGGGAGTGTTGGAAACGGGGTTACCGAGTCCGGCACGGTAGCATGGCGCGAGGCGGGAAAGCACCCGAAGGCAATGTGTAAGGCAGTTGTGCAGCACACTCTTACTTTGACTCAGGAATGCGGACGCAATAACGTGACACCACACCAGGTTTGTGTATTTAAAAACAAGATCTTTTATATAAATCAATGCAGCATCAGATGAGGCAGATTAATTCAGGTCAACATTTAAAGTCATTGCATTACTCAACTGGTGCGTAATTTCATTAAAGCATCATAGCTCATCAACATTGTAGGCCACTACAAGGCCGCAGGAATCATCTCCTAAACGTAGAACCAATAATGATCACAGGGTGCAATAATAAAACATGGGCCTAAAACATGCAGTTCACCTCATGAATATTCAATCACTTATAAAGGGCATTTCACATTACATTTCAAACAGGGCCTGCGTTAATCTAGGCGCACCCACATTCAGTACAGTGGGCGTCGCAACTCCGGTACACCTGCAACATAAAACACTTCAACTCTTGGCGGTGTACACTTCAGCTCAATTCAATTAAGCACCTTCACACTAGGCAAAGACTTTGCAGTTATAAGCATATACATCAGGCCTAGACAGTAATTAAAGCAGGCGTAACAATGAGACTGGTGAACAACTTAGGGAACCCCTCAACATGTCCTTTACTCTGGTGCCTTCCTGTAAATGAGGACTTCTGTGTCTCTCAGGGGTTAATTTAGGCCAGGCCCACTCCTCTCCGGGGCCTCACCTCGTGGAGATAGTTATGAATGGCTTCCCCCTTGTTATCAACAGGGTAATGGTGGCCCCCGGCCCCCAGTGGCGTTCTTGCGTGCCCTAGGGGCCTCCCGGGCTCACCTGCAGTGTTTCCGTTGGTCGCTCTCCGGCGCGACTGACTCCGTTCTGGGCCGGCCCGTGTTTTGCAGGGCGGGGCCCGGACTGGGGTCCTCGGCCTTCCGGCCGGTATTGCGGGTCGTTGGGGGGCCGGTATCGCTCTCCTCCGGCCCCCGTGGTCAGATGGGGCGATTGCGGGGAAGGGAGTGGGAGCCGGCAGTCCTCTCTGGCCGGCTTCCCGCCTCCCTCTGTTGACGCGGCGCTCCTCTTCGGCTTCCGTCAGCGCTGGGGGTGTGGCGGGAGCCGGCGCCCAATCGTTGCGCGGCCTTCCCGGGGGCGCGGCCGATGACGCGGTCGGCGTCCCCGGTCGCCTAGCAACGGCGTCTACGGGGGTTGTAGGCCTCTGGCTCTCACCTGGGCCGCGGCGGTGATTTCCCAGCTGCAACTTCTTCGCGAGAGCCCCTGGGCCGCGGCGGTGATCTCCCACACTCCGGACCTTTGGTGGGGGGCGCGGACGGCGCACCTCACCTCCCCGGCCTCGGGGAGGGCCTCGCTACCCCCCGCAGCTCCTCACACACGGCGACGGCCACAAGGGCAAATCCCAGCCACGAGGTCAGTGGCTGCAGAGTGATTCCTCCCACGTGGAGGTGCGGCGTGGTGCGCGCTGGCGGCAGGCTGGCAGGGGCTGACTGGAAAGGGTTTTGGGGACAGCCCAGCAGCAGGCAGGATTAGATAGGGGGTGAAGGTCTAGCGCTTCAGGGCACGGCGCTTTACCTGGTGATCCCCAGTTTGCCAGTTCAAGTTTCTGGCCTTGCTGGTCGGTCAGGCCTTACAATTCAAGGTTACTTGCGGCAGTTCCTTGGGGGTTTCTTCTTGTGAGTTTCTTCTTATGAGGGAGGGAATGAGTTGGTGGTTCTTGGGGTGCTGGATGGTACTTCCCAGCACGCTGAAGGTGGTTCCCTGGGTCCCCTCACGCTGGGCAAGGTCAGTGGGTGGTGGGCGTTCCTCAGCTAACTTACTACAGCAGTGCCTAAGCCTTGTCAGCAGCAGTAGTGTAGGTCTCCCCCTAGGCCCTACAGCCTGTACTCCGGCAGAGGTTCTCCCAGGATCAGTGGTGCCCCAACTGACTGAAAGATTTCCCTCCAGACCTCTTATACCCCTAGGTCAGGTGACCCTCCTAAAGGCGGCAAAACATAACTCCTCCCACAGCCCGGAAGGTTCTGGAACCTTCCACCATGTCTGGCTATGTGGCCCAGAGGCGGGGACGGAATGGATACTGTATCCCTATGTCCCAGCCTGACCCTGGCTACTAGTGTGTATGTGTGCAAGGCCCCTCTGCAGTAGCAGGGGCCTGTGGCAGCCATCTTGAGTGAGAGAGCACCTGCACCTCAGCACTGGTTAGCAGTGGTAAGGTGCCCGGAGACCTAGGTCCAGTAAAAATACGGTGGCAAAAATGAGGCGCAAAAGGGAAAAAAACAGGGCAAGACCACCCTAGGGCTGACAGGTCTAACACGCGTCCCCCCCAGCCGAAAGAGGGGAGAGCTTCCCAACCTCTAGGGAGTTCTCGTCGCTAAGGCGGAAAAACCGGGAGAGACCGTCAGCGTTGGCGTGGTCTTCACCGGGTCGATGTTCCACCCGAAAGTCCATCCCCTGGAGGGAAATGGACCACCTCAACAATTTTGGGTTTTCGCCTCTCATCTGCATGAGCCAGCGAAGGGGTCTGTGGTCGGTCTGGATCAGGAAGTGACAACCAAAAAGGTATGGCCTCAACTTCTTTACAGCCCAAACCACGGCAAAGGCTTCTCGTTCGATGGTACTCCACCGCTGTTCCCGGGGAGTAGTCTTCGGGAAATGAAGGCCACTGGCTGGTCTTGGCCATCGTCATTCAGCTGCGAGAGCACAGCTCCTATGCCATGCTCAGAAGCGTCTGTCTGCACGATAAATTCCCGTCCAAAGTCTGGAGTCCTGAGCACCGGTGCGGTGCACATTGCACGTTTGAGGGTCTCAAAGGCTTCCTGGCAGGCAGCCGTCCAGATGACTCTGCGTGGCTGCTTCTTCGAAGTCAATTCCGTCAAAGGGCCCACAATGGTTCCATATCCCTTGACGAACCGGCGGTAGTATCCCGTGAGGCAGAGAAAAGTCCGGACCTCTGTTTGGGTCTTGGGGGGCTCCCAGGCCAAGATGGTCTCGATCTTGGCTTGGAGGGGTTGCACCTTACCTCCGCCCACCAGATGTCCCAGGTACACGACAGATCCCTGTCCAATCTGGCACTTGCTGGCCTTGATGGTTAGACCAGCCCGTTGCAGAGCCTGTAGCACCTCCTGGAGATGCTCCAGATGGTCCTCCCAGCTGCTACTGAAGACAGCTATGTCATCCAGGTAGGCAGCAGAGAAGGCCTCTAGACCAGACAGCACCTGGTTCACCAACCGCTGGAAAGTGGCTGGAGCATTTTTCAACCCGAAGGGCATCACCCGAAATTGAAAGTGGCCCTCGGGGATGGAGAACGCAGTCTTCTCCCTTGCTCCTTCCGCCATGGCGATCTGCCAATAGCCTGACGTCAAATCAATGGTACTCAGATACCGGGCTGCTCCCAGCAATTCAATGAGCTCATCCGCCCGAGGGATCGGGTGAGCGTCGGTCTTGGTGACTGAGTTGAGTCCGCGGTAATCCACACAGAACCGAAGTTCTGGTGTGGTGCCCGGTGGGGCCGCTTTCGGCCCCAACACCACCGGACTAGCCCAAGGGCTACTGGAAGGCTCAATCACCCCCAGTTCTAGCATCTTGGTAACCTCACCCTGGATACTAGCCTTGACCTTATCGGACAGCCGGTAAGACTTGGTTTTTACTGGCGGACTGTCCCCTGTGTCCACATCATGGGTACACAGGTGCGTGATCCCAGGCGTGAGGGAGAACAACGAGGCGTACTGCCCCAAGGCCTGGCGGCAGTCCCTCTGTTGCTCTGGGGTCAAGGATGGGGCGAGGACCACTCCCTCTACCGAGCCATCCTTCTCATGGGCCGCCAGAAGGTCTGGAAGAGGCTCACTCTCCTCCTCCTCACTTCCATCTGTTATCATCAGGAGAGTGAGCTCTGAACGCTCCTGGTGTGGCTTCAGGCGGTTGACGTGGAACACCCTGTGGGGTTGACGGGGGTCTTCACATCGGCGACATACGTGGTCTGGCCTCTCCTTTCCAAGATCTCAAACGGTCCAGTCCACCGGTCCTGGAGGGCGCTAAGCTCTCCTGGCTCCATGATCCACACCTTCTGTCCAGCGTCCAACTCTATCGTCCGAGCGTTCCGGTCATACCATTTCTTCATGACGGCCTGACTAGCCTCTAGGTTGTCCGAGGCTTCCTTCCACAGCTTGGCCACTTGGCTGCGGAATGCCAGCATATAGCTGACCACATCACGGGGAAGCTTCGAGGAAGACTTCTCCCACCCCTCCTTGACAAGACTGAGGGGCCCCCGAACGGGGTGGCCATAGAGCAGCTCAAAGGGGCTGAAACCGACCCCCTTCTGCGGCACCTCTCGGTAGGAGAAGAGCAGACAGGGTAAGAGGACGTCCCACTTCCTTCTCAAGTCCTCGGGTAGGCTCCGGATCATCCACGAGCCCGTTCGTCTGGGGGTGGTAAGGAGTGGAGAACCGGTAGGTCACTCCACACTCCTTCCACATGGCCTGCATGTAGGCCGACATGAAATTCGTGCCCCTATCTGACACCACGACCTTGGGGAATCCCACTCGGGTAAAAATCCCCATCAGGGCCCGCGCCACCACCGGTGCAGTGATGGTCCTCAGAGGGATTGCCTCTGGGTACCGGGTGGCGTGGTCTACCAGCACCAAGATGAACCTATGTCCCGCAGAAGTCAGCGGGTCCAACGGCCCGACAATGTCAATCCCTACCCGCTCAAAAGGGGTACCGACAACTGGGAGAGGTTCCAGGGGGACCTTCACTTTAGTCCCTGTCTTGCCGCTCGCCTGGCAAGTGGTGCAGGTCTTGCAGAAAGTGTCAGAGGTGACGCGCATCCTGGGCCAGTAAAAATGTGGGACCAAACGTGCAAATGTCTTGTCCTGGCCCAGGTGTCCTGCTAGTGGTATCTCATGTGCCAACTCTAGCAGAAAGGCCCGGTAGCATTGGGGGACCACTAAGGCCCTTGATGACCCATGCACCGGAGCCTTAGGCTCACTGTAGAGGAGACCATCCTCCCAGTAGACATGGTAGTTACCAGTCTCTGTTCCAGTTGCTTGGGCTTCGGCCTGCTGCCGCATGCCTTCAAGCGTAGGGCACTCCTTCTGCACCCGGCAGAATTCCTCCCGGGTAGGCCCTCCTTCCACCTTCCACTCTGCAGGGGTCGGCAGGTCCCCCACGGGAACAACATCCACCTCAGCGGACTCCGGGGCCACCTCCGCGGGCTCCCCATCCATCTCACCGGGTGTTTCCTCCTGGACATCTCCTCGTCCAGCAGTGGGCTGGGCCATTATTTCAGGCTCCAACCCGAGCTGAGTTCCTTGTCGGGCAGCCATGGACCGCGTGACGACGCAAGTCCATCCTGGTAATCCCAACATCTCAGCATGGGCATTGAACTCTACCTCCCTCCAGGCAGTATGTTCCAAGTCGTTACCCAGCAGACAGTCAACTGGCATGGCAGGGCTCACCGCAACCTTCAACAGGCCTGAGACTCCTCCCCACTCAAAGGGAACTTGGGCCACGGGGTAATGACCCAGGCTATTATCAGCCATAACAACCGGGTGGAATACCTCAGGAATCACCTGCTCTGGGGACACCAGCTGACGTCTCACCATCGTCATGCTGGCACCTGTGTCCCTCAGAGCCTCCACCTCCTCCCCGTTCACCAGGACCCTCTGCCGATACTTGCCAGTGTTCGAGGGTACCTGAACCCGTGGGATGATCTCTCTATCCCCCAGGGAAACTAAGGTCAAGCCTGTCCACTCACCTCCCCTACCTAGGGACAACTCCTCCCCAAGCGCTACACTGGACACCCCGGGGCTCTTACCTCCTGTGGGGGCTGGGGTTCTCTTGCGACACTGGGGATCCCCCTTGTAGTGTCCAACCTCCCCGCACTCGTAGCACCGGACAGTTCTGGGCTGCTGACTCCTGTCAGGGTAAGTGGGTTTCTGGAATCCAGATTGGGATGGGGAACCTACCCCTCTCCCAGGCGGTCTATTTTGGGGGCCTTTAAAGAACTCCCTCCTTTTATCTCCCCCTCTTTCTTCTGGGGGAACCCCTGTCCACCTTTCGGGGGTCCGCCCCGGCTCCCTTGTGGGACACCCGAGTGCTGACCCAAGTGTCTGCCTCCTCTGCAAGCTCCCTCGGATTGGTCAGCTTGCGGTCCACCAAGTACTGGCGCAGCTCCGGAAAACATTTCTCTAGGAGGTGCTCTCTCAAGAACAGGTCGTACAGCCCTTTGTAATCATTAATGTTGCTGCCATGCACCCAACCCTCCAATGCTTTCCGGGCATAATCAAAAAAATCCACCCAGTTTTGTGTGTGAAGCTTGTGGCTGTTGCGGAACTTTTGGCGGTACTTCTCTGGGGTGAGGCCAAACTTCTTAAGCAGGGCCTCCTTCATGATAGGGTAGTTGGTCTGATCCCCCTTATCCAAGGTCAAAAGTGTGTCCCTTACTGATGGAGGTATGTACCTGTAGAGACCTCCCCCCCAGTAGCTCTCAGGAACCCTATGGGACACCAAAGACACCTCGTATGCCGCCAACCACTTATCGATGTCATCTCCCACACTAAAACTGGTTATCACCTCTCTAGGTAGATAGAACTTGGGCTCCTGTGGAACCCCAGCAGGTACGCTGCCACCATTCAAGTTTCCCTGCATCTCCATCTGCAAGGCTCGGAGCTCTAATTCCTTCAGGCTAAGCTCATGCGCAAGCTTCCTTTCTTCCATGGCTAGCCTTGCCTGTTCTCCCTCCCTGTCCATCCTAGCAAGTTCTAACCTCAATTGCCTCTCCTCCCTCCTGTCTTCAAATTCCTCTGCAGACAAACTCCCCCTGACGCACTACTGCCTGCCCTGGAACGTCTTCCTGGCAACACATTCTCGCTAACGTCAATGTGCAGTAGGTCCAGTTCTCCTGGGTTGTCTGCCTCCCTCTGCTCCTCGTCCCCTCTTCCCCCCGGGTGGGCCATTACCCATGCCCTCAAAGCTTTCTGAAGCACCTCCTTCCTGGCGCCTCGCCTGACGGACACCCCCTCTCTAGACAGAACTCCTTGAGCTGTGTCACCGTATACCTTTCTAGGTTGGCCAACTCAAACTCCATCCTGCTAGGTGGGGCCCCAGACAATTTAGAGAAAGGGTTCTAGACTGTAGGTAGCAGGTCTAACGCAGGAATGTACACAATCAGGCAATCACAAAAGAATTCTTAGCGCTTGCATTTCAATAGGTGTCCAATTGCGGCGCACACTGAGTCACTGTAGGGTGCTGCACAAACACCAGTCCTTATCCCACCGCTGAACACCAATGTTGGAAACGGGGTTACCGAGTCCGGCACGGTAGCATGGCGCGAGGCGGGAAAGCACCCGAAGGCAATGTGTAAGGCAGTTGTGCAGCACACTCTTACTTTGACTCAGGAATGCGGACGCAATAACGTGACACCACACCAGGTTTGTGTATTTAAAAACAAGATCTTTTATATAAATCAATGCAGCATCAGATGAGGCAGATTAATTCAGGTCAACATTTAAAGTCATTGCATTACTCAACTGGTGCGTAATTTCATTAAAGCATCATAGCTCATCAACATTGTAGGCCACTACAAGGCCGCAGGAATCATCTCCTAAACGTAGCACCAATAATGATCACAGGGTGCAATAATAAAACATGGGCCTAAAACATGCAGTTCACCTCATGAATATTCAATCACTTATAAAGGGCATTTCACATTACATTTCAAACAGGGCCTGCGTTAATCTAGGCGCACCCACATTCAGTACAGTGGGCGTCGCAACTCCGGTACACCTGCAACATAAAACACTTCAACTCTTGGCGGTGTACACTTCAGCTCAATTCAATTAAGCACCTTCACACTAGGCAAAGACTTTGCAGTTATAAGCATATACATCAGGCCTAGACAGTAATTAAAGCAGGCGTAACAATGAGACTGGTGAACAACTTAGGGAACCCCTCAACATGTCCTTTACTCTGGGGCCTTCCTGTAAATGAGGACTTCTGTGTCTCTCAGGGGTTAATTTAGGCCAGGCCCACTCCTCTCCGTGGCCTCGCCTCGTGGAGATAGTTATAAATGGCTTCCCCCTTGTTATCAACAGGGTAATGGTGGCCCCCGGCCCCCAGTGGCGTTCTTGCGTGCCCTAGGGGCCTCCCGGGCTCACCTGCAGTGTTTCCGTTGGTCGCTCTCCGGCGCGACTGACTCCATTCTGGGCCGGCCCGTGTTTTGCAGGGCGGGGCCCGGACTGGGGTCCTCGGCCTTCCGGCCGGTATTGCGGGTCGTTGGGGGGCCGGTATCGCTCTCCTCCGGCCCCCGTGGTCAGATGGGGCGATTGCGGGGAAGGGAGCGGGAGCCGGCAGTCCTCTCCGGCCGGCTTCCCGCTTCCCTCTGTTGACGCGGCGCTCCTCTGCGGCTTCCGTCAGCACTGGGGGCGTGGCGGGAGCCGGCGCCCAATCGTTGCGCGGCCTTCCCGGGGGCGCGGCCGATGACGCGGTCGGCGTCCCCGGTCGCCTAGCAACGGCGTCTACGGGGGTTGTAGGCCTCTGGCTCTCACCTGGGCCGCGGCGGTGATTTCCCAGCTGCAACTTCTTCGCGAGAGCCCCTTGGCCGCGGCGGTGATCTCCCACACTCCGGACCTTCGGTGGGGGGCGCGGACGGCGCACCTCACCTCCCCAGCCTCAGGGAGGGCCTCGCTACCCCCCGTAGCTCCTCACACGCGGCGACGGCCGCAAGGGCAAATCCCAGCCACGAGGTCAGTGGCTGCAGAGTGATTCCTCCCACGTGGAGGTGCGGCGTGGTGCGCGCTGGCGGCAGGCTGGCAGGGGCTGACTGGAAAGGGTTTTGGGGACAGCCCAGCAGCAGGCAGGATTAGATAGGGGGTGAAGGTCTAGTGCTTCAGGGCACGGCGCTTTACCTGGTGATCCCCAGTTTGGCAGTTCAAGTTTCTGGCCTTGCTGGTCGGTCAGGCCTTACAATTCAAGGTTACTTGCGGCAGTTCCTTGGGGGTTTCTTCTTGTGAGTTTCTTCTTATGAGGGAGGGAATGAGTTGGTGGTTCTTGGGGTGCTGGATGGTACTTCCCAGCACGCTGAAGGTGGTTCCCTGGGTCCCCTCACGCTGGGCAAGGTCAGTGGGTGGTGGGCGTTCCTCAGCTAACTTACTACAGCAGTGCCTAGGCCTTGTCAGCAGCAGTAGTGTAGGTCTCCCCCCTAGGCCCTACAGCCTGTACTCCGGCAGAGGTTCTCCCAGGATCAGTGGTGCCCCAACTGACTAAAAGATTTCCCTCCAGACCTCTTATACCCCTAGGTCAGGTGACCCTCCTAAAGGCGGCAAAACATAACGCCTCCCACAGCCCGGAAGGTTCTGGAACCTTCCACCATGTCTGGCTATGTGGCCCAGAGGCGGGGACGGAATGGATACTGTATCCCTATGTCCCATCCTGACCCTGGCTACTAGTGTGTATGTGTGCAAGGCCCCTCTGCAGTAGCAGGGGCCTGTGGCAGCCATCTTGAGTGAGAGAGCACCTGCACCTCAGCACTGGTTAGCAGTGGTAAGGCGCCCGGAGACCTAGGTCCAGTAAAAATACGGTGGCAAAAATGAGGTGCAAAAGGGAAAAAAAACAGGGCAAGACCACCCTAGGGCTGACAGGTCTAACAGGGAGAATCAGAGAATCTCGACATTGAATTAAGTGAGATTCTGAAGTCTTTGGGAATAGATGTGAACACTCCTAATGGGAGTGGTTTCAAATTGGAATCCAGAATGATACCTTTCATGCTGCATGACAACATCAATGTATTTCACAAGATCAAAGTGAAAGAACTAGTGACTCTGAGAAACTGGATCAATAGAGAACCTCATAATTTGTCTCATATACAGAAACAAGCATTAAAATCTGATGATACCATAGTCATTAAACCCTTAGATAAGGGTGGGAACATTGTTGTATTGGATGTTACAATGTATGAGAATGAGGTATTAAGACAGCTGAACCAGACAGAATGTTATGAGACCATTTCACTAGAAATGTATAAAGAGTCGGTACGAAAATACTATGATTGTCTTTTGGAATGGCGTGATCAAGGCATCTTGGATTTTGATTAATATTTGTTATTAAATTAAGATTATCCCAAGACACCTTGCTTTTATTTATTACCCAAGATCCATAAGAGCATGTGTAATCCTCCAGGGAATCTGATTGTTTCCTCAAATGAGGGATTTTTAGAAAATACGGCCATTTATATCAGCAATTTTCTCTTTCCCTTTGTGTCTGTGTTACCTTCTTATTGTAGAGATACTTGTGATTTCCTAACCAAGATACAGGATATTGAGTGGGTATGCACGTATGTCATGATAACCATGGATACCTCTCTTTATACATGCATTGATTACCAGTTTGGAGTGAAAGCATGTGAGCATTACCCCTTCAATTTAAGGTTTACGACCAGAATGAGTCAAATTGAAATTGATTTCCTGGATGTAAAACTCTGGGTGGTGAAGAGTAAGATCTATTCCAGTGTATTTTGTAAAGAGACAGCAGAATCTAGGGGCACATGCATCAAAGTTTCATTTTGCGATTACCAAATAGCAATTTTTAAGATATTGCTATTTGGTAATAGCAAAATGAAATGCAACAAAACAGAGAGAAAATAGCGATTCCCTAATTGCGATTCCTTAAGAATCGCAAACGCAATTAGGGAATCGCTATTTGTGACTCCATTCTTTCCTATGGGCCTCAAGGCCCATAGGTGAGAATGGTCTTGCATTGCCTAAATTGCGATTACCTAATTGGTAATTTCAAATTATGTAATGCAGAGGCAAGGGTGCCCGGGGGCCTAAGGCCCCCCTGAGGCACCCCTAACAAACAAATGTGCACATGTAAGGCACACACATGCCCTAGGGGCATGTGTGCGCCACATGGCACTTTGAAAAATGCAGTTTTGTTCATTTTTCAAAGTATGAACATGGTTAACATCAACTTCAAATTGATGTTAATTAGCATTTCCTAAATGCACAGTTCGCATTTAGGAAAAGCTTCTTGCATGTGCATTAGGGAATCGCAAATGCGATTCCCTATTTGCATTCGCAATTTAGGTAATCGCAAGATATTGCGATTACCTAAATTGTGAATCCAAAAACCTTCATGCATAGCAAAAGGCCATTTTGCGATTGCAAACGGTCGATTTTTGCGAATCGCACTGTTTGCGATCGCAAATTTGCTTGATGCATGTGCCCCCTAGTGTGTTACATTTCAGAAGTCATCATACCAGAAATTTAGTAAATAGCATCCTCTACAGCAAAATGTTGAGGCTGAAAAGGGTGTGTAATACTGAGAATGAATTTCAGAAAGAAAATACCCAAATGAATGAGAGATTTAAGGAGAGAGGGTACACTGAAAAGATTGTAAACATAGCTGGGAGAAAAGCAGATCCTGTAACCAGAGACCAACTCCTATTCACGAATGTTAGAAATTGGGTTTCTGGTCGGCAGAGGTATCCACCCTGTCCAAGCAGGAACCACAATCCTAGTCAGAGTAAGTCAGATACACACCCTAAATTAACATGTGCTCACCCTCTGGTAGCTTGGCACACAGCAGTCAGGCTTAACTTATGAGGCAAAGTGTAAAGTATTTGTGCAGCATTTAATACAGTAAAACTGTGAAAACACCACAAAAAAGGATACCACACTTAGGGGCCCATTACGATGTCGGGCGGAAGCACGACCGCGTTGGCGGCGGTGCGGTAAAATGCCTTTTACCGCACGCCCGCCATATTAGGATGGGAAAACATAGGCATTCACCGTCCGCCGCGGAGTGACGCCGACCGCCATCGAACAGCGCCCGCCACCGCGGCGGAGTGAGCCAATCACCACACACCGCCGTGCGGAATGACGTCCCGTACGCCGAGGATCTCACGATGCCGGAAACAGGGCAGCGCACCGCGACGGAGAAACCGCACAGCGAAAGACGGCGGAGACATCACAGCAGAGATAGAAAAAATAACACTCGGGACACACCGCGATGGATCCTGCCCTACACGCACTCCCGGTGCTGTACATGATCCACTACCTGCAAGTCATCCACCGCCACGGACGCCTCCGCAGGTACGTACAGACACAACAGTGCAACAAACACAATACACAGCTCCAGGGGGGAAAAACATCGCATGGGAACACCACACACCCCTGTGGGAACAGGCACACAGCCAGCACTGCACACACACATGTCCCACCTGTCACAAAAACGTCGCGCCACAAACTGCCCACCCATGTACCGCATTCATGTACAAATGTCCCGGTCACGTCACCGCCGCGGTCAGTGTGCATGAAAACATGCACACAACGCAGAGCACAGGGCCAGCGCATACCAAGGGCAACGTACAAATAGCACAGAGCCACAACTACATCCACAACACACCAGCAACCGCCCTGAAGGGACACAACATGTGTCTCACAAGTGCCACTCCTGCACAACAACAACACAACTACAGCCACACCATGCCCCATGTCCCAACAACTGCATATACAGCCACAGCAGGACCCTATGCAAAGGAACACAGGGCACAGAAGGCCAGGCCCCAGCCAACACACACACCACAACAACATCACACACAAGCCAAGAACACTGAGGCCAGGCACAAAATGTACACACACACAGATGAGGACCAAACACTTCACTTCACACACCCCCTGACAAGTCACACACACACACCACCCAGAGTCACAGCTACATACACACACCATATGCCAGCAGTACTGGAGGACAACATATAGGAAAGCCAAAGTGAGGTGCCCACAAATGGAAGGGCAGTGAATAAACCATCAAGCATGTGTGATGCACATGCAAGACAAGACACATGTGAGAACACACACAGCCCATCACAGCACACATGGCTGACACAGTCAGTCAACACAAACCACGGTCACCCCAATGCCACAACTCCTGGAGACAGCAAGGACACCCATATATAGGCACAGGGATGTAAGGAAGGCCCTGAACACAAACACTGACCAGCCACACATAGGCATCCAAATACTGGACAAGACAACGTCTGCTGCACAACACACAGGGCCCAGTGACACACTACATGACAGCCAAGCACAAGTAGGATATGGCACACATACCTCCTCCCACAACAGCAACACACAATACTGCCATGTGCACAAAACACAACCACAGGGCTAAACAAGTACACATTCAGGCACACCACTCCAGGGTCACACATGGCAGTAGTTGACAATGCATGTGCACACACATCCACAGTCACAACAAAGTCACCCCTTCACACCACACACTTCTCCACCACCCAGGTGCACACATTGGAAGTAAGCCATGGGACCTGGATAACTCATCACCACAAGATGTCCATACACCGACACTGATTGGCACACAGAAAGGAAGCTCACACAGACCCCATGACCCTGGCCTGCCTGCCTGTAAGCCTGTGCCCAAACTCCCACCCTGTGCTGCCATTGCCCACAAACCTGACATGTGTCCACCATAGATAACATGAGCCAAGAAGGAAGATGACTACAAGACTTCATTGCCAACCACCTGCACTGCACCCATAAGTATCACAGTCAGGTAGAAATGAAGTGCCTCCCACCCCTGCAAAAAAATGAAATGTGACACAACCCATTGACAATGTCGAAGTGGCATACTGAGCCTGTGACACAGTTAACCATGCACACACAGAAACAACATTATTCAGGAAGGACACTGACACAACTCACTGCAGGACCAACTGTGTTTATTCACAATTTGCATATAGAGCCAACAAATCTGGGCAACAGCAAAGCCAGTGGGCATTTCAATATGCACAGTATTTACATGAGAAGCTGCACAGGCAGGGGGCAAACAGCAGTGAACAGCAAGGCCAGTGGCCAGTCCAAAGTGCAGGTGAGTTACATGAGAAGCTGCACAGGCAGGGGGCAAACAGCAGTGAACGACAAGGCCAGTGGCCAGGACACAGTGCAGGTGAGGTACATGAGATCCTGCACAGGCAGGGGGCACACAGCAGTGAACAACAAGGCCAGTGGCCAGGACACAGTGCAGGTTAAGTCCATGAGATCCGGCACAGGCAGGGGGCAAACAGTAGTGAACAGCAAGGCCAGTGGCCAGTCCAAAGTGCAGGTGAGGTACATGAGAAGCTGCACAGGCAGGGGGCAAACAGCAGTGAACAGCAAGGCCAGTGGCCAGGACACAGTGCAGGTGAGGTACATGAGAAGCTGCACAGGCAAGGGGCAAACAGCAGTGAACAACAAGGCCAGTGGCCAGGACACAGTGCAGGTGAGGTACATGAGATCCTGCACAGGCAGGGGGCACACAGCAGTGAACAACAAGGCCAGTGGCCAGGACACAGTGCAGGTTAAGTCCATGAGATCCTGCACAGGCAGGGGGCAAACAGCAGTGAACAGCAAGGCCAGTGGCCAGTCCAAAGTGCAGGTGAGGTACATGAGAAGCTGCACAGGCAGGGGGCAAACAGCAGTGAACAGCAAGGCCAGTGGCCAGGACACAGTGCAGGTGAGGTACATGAGAAGCTGCACAGGCAAGGGGCAAACAGCAGTGAACAACAAGGCCAGTTGCCAGGACACAGTGCAGGTGAGGTACATGAGAAGCTGCACAGGCAAGGGGCAAACAGCAGTGAACAACAAGGCCAGTGGCCAGGACACAGTGCAGGTTAAGTCCATGAGATCCTGCACAGGCAGGGGGCACACAGCAGTGAACAACAAGGCCAGTGGGCAGGACAAAGTGCAGAGTGAGTCCATGAGAAGCTGCACAGGCAGGGGGCACACAGCAGTGAAACACAAGGCAAGTACAACGTGCAGAGTAGTCACATCAGAAGCTACACAGGGAATGTATGCAACTCTACCATGCCATGCCCAGCAACAGAGTAATGGGTCTGACAATGGGCATCACACGCACCCCTGTGGACAGACAGGTGTGTGAGGGTGACCACCACTCAGATGGGGCTGTCTGTCGGACTTGGAGCTGACTGTGTGTTGGGGTCTGTTGGCGGACTACCCTGGGCAGTGGGAGTAACAACTGTGGAAGAGCCAACTGTGCATGTGGTAGCTGGGGGCTGCTTGGACCAGGTGGGGTGGTGGCCCGGGGAGGTGGACTCATGCCCTGGTGAGACACAGTGTGTGCCGGAGAATGTGGAGGGGTGCCTCTCCACTTCTTGGGGATCCTGAAAGGCTTCCCTGTCAGGGGATTGAGGGGAACTGGGGCAGACACAACAGGTGACCCCAACACCAAAGCTGATTCTGGTGTGGATGGTGACCCCCCCTCTGGGGACATGCTGGAACCCGCTGTGCGCTTGCCTGGTGTTTGCCACCACCCTGCCTCCCTCTGTCCACCAGCTTTGCCCCCTACAGTGTCCTCCCGTGCTGGCTTCACAGGGCTTGGGATGGGAGTGGAGGTCAAGGATGGATTATCCATGGGGCCCTCATCCTGTGTAATGTTTGCAGGCAACACCTTCTCAGTGGGTGTGGAAACTGTCTTTTTGCCTCTGCGAGACGTCTTTGGGACAGGGGAGTCTTTGGCAGGGGAGGAAGGTGAGGCCTGTGACCCTGATGCTTGTTTCTTTGCTTTGTGGCCCTTGCTGTCGCCTGATGGGCTTTTCTCTCAGCGCTCTGGGGTGGCCTTACTCTTATGTGGGGATGGTGTCTGTGCCCTAGTACGCTTGGGTTGCTGCTGCTCCTGTGTGCTGCGGGTTCTGTATCGGGACTTTGGGGTCCGTTGGGCATTGTCACTGTCGTCAGAGGTGCACAGTGACACGGGGCCGGACCGAGTGCTGGGAGTCGCTCCCTGACTATGTGCCTGTTGCAGGGCTGCTGTCACAGTTGATGACAAGGACTGCACAGTGCGGTGTAGCCCACCAACGTCGGAATGTAAGCCCTCCATGAAAGCTATAACCTGCCCCAACTTTTTGTCGTGCTCTTGGAAGGCATTGAGAAGTGCTGTCTGCCCCACACACATCTGGCACAATAGCTCGACTGCTTCTGCACTGAGGGCAGCAGGGCTGACATGGGCTGGGGCAGCTGTGCCTGGGGTGAAGGTGACTCTACCCTTCCTACTTGTGTGGACACGGGCAGCACCAGTGGAGGTTGAAGGGAGGCTGGGCACTGGACGCTGTGTGGCGGAAGAGGAGGCAGATTCCCCATTCCCTGTACCCCCCAACATGGATGTGTCACCGCTGGCGTCAGATGAGGTAGAGCTTTGTGTCTCCAGCTGTGAGTCCTCTAGCAGACTCCTGTCCCCCTCCTCGGCGCTGGTCACATCTGTGTCAGTCAGCTCCGGTGCGGCTGTAGCAGTGGAAGCCTCACCACTGGTGTCCGTCCCCTCTCCCTCTGCACATACGGGAGCTGCTGCACAGGAGAGAGAAGTACTGTGAGATGAGTGGCATCAACAGAACTAACACGTGCCAATACATCTGCATCCTAGAAAGAGGAGTGCAGCACATTGCATGCCACCCTGTGCACACATATATCTTGACACCCAAAATTTCGACACAACGGTGCATGTCCGCCACACGTCCTGCCATAAGTGACCCAGGTGATTCACACAGCACTCCATCCTGCAGTTGGCTCACATCAGACACAGCCCCAAAATGCCCTGTGCACACACACTGTCCCGATGTTGGCAAGGATGAACACCACGACATGGTGCACATCACCTACATGTGTGGAGCAGTAGGGGACCACACAGACTACAACATACCAGCCCACAATGACCCTGCATACATGCCATCCACCATATCGAGGCCATGGGCACATCTACTGTTGCACATTGGCCTCAGATGTCTGACTGGCAGACATCTGAGGTCTGGAATTGCACACATTCATTGAAACGCATTCACAGTTGGCACACTGGCATTACCATCCATCAGAATTCACACACTACCCCACAGCAGAAGGTACCTGAAGGCCACAACTCCAAATGTAAGAGAGATGCACAGTGCTAAAACTCACTTCATGAAGCGCCGTTTGGGCAAAAGCATGGCAAATACACCCAGCACAGAGGCCACTCACAAAACATTGCACCACACAACCAACGTCACACAGCTGACAATTTGCACACTCTGTAGACACATGCACCCACTCCCAGCCAAAGGCAGCCTGCAACACATACTCACCCCTGTCTCGCTGCTGATGCTCCCTCAGTCGTCTGTCCAGCTCAGGTTGTGTGACAGCCAGGATGCGGGCCATTAGTGGTGTCATGCTGCGCCTAGCCAACCTGCCTGTCCGAGGGAGCAGCCCCAGCGTCATCTCGGCCACGTTCTTGCTCAGCCGGCAGATGTCGTCCCACCTTTTATGACAGTGGGTGCGCCTTCGGTTTGACACACCCAGATCCCGGACTCTGGAGGCAATGGCCCTCCACACGGCTTTACGCTGGTGGACCTTCAGCTGCAGGCATGGGAGACAAGAGGGGTGATGTGCCAATTACACAGTGCACAATAACAACACAACGAAAATGCAGTAGCACGACAGTGACTCTTCCAAAACTCAAGCTACAACCGTCACATAGCCAACAATTGCTCTGAACATGATGCAATGTCATTGGTCAATCAGACGTACAGGCATGCATGTTCGATGGTGGACACAGTACCTCCACACCCCATTCACATGCAGGATACCAACACACCAAGCAACGTGTAGTCTGCCTGCAGCTACTGTCTGCAGTTACCTACAACTACACATACAGAAGATAGCAAAACATGTGTCATGTTGTTGGACTCACTGTGTCCAACACTGCGCAGACCTAAGTGTCCTAGCCCTGTGAAAGCCTCACTGTGTCTTGGGACTCACATAGAGTGACAACGACTGTCATACACACACCCTTCTCCCACGCCTGCTCCTGTGCAATCTACATGGCAGAGATGGGACTTAGATGAAGAGGCGTGAGACAAACACACATGGTACACACTGTACATGCAGTGATGTTGACATGTGGCATTCGGTGGGGACTGTGCAGGGCAGGTCGACTGACACTGAGTGGGTCAATTGGGAGCAACACAGCCATGCACACAAAAGCTAACTGGCCAGACTCCTGCATCACCAAAATGCAGCTGCACTGTATGGCTGACACTACAGGACATGTCCCTCTACTCTGGATAGGCATGCAGGGTAACGTGTGAAAGAGCCCACCAAGCCCTTCCCGCAGTAGCAAACATGATGGGCAGTGCATGTCAGAGCCCCACAACCACTGACACATACCGAAGCACCTCCACCCCACGTGTGCACACCCTGCACTCTCACTCACAGTCTGGGAAACTTACCACGACATTAGGTCCGCCATAAAGCCTTGGGTACTGTGCAAGCACCCCGTCTACCAGGACCCCAAGCTCCTCACTGGTGAAGGGACTGGCACGGATCTTCTGAGTCCTCGACATCACAATGGACATGTGGCAGCAGCAGCACGTTGAGGGTGGCAGGCAGCAGTCCCTTGAGGCAGCAGGTGCAGGGTGGCAGCCAGCAGTCCCTTGGGGCAGCAGGTGCAGGGTGGCAGCCAGCAGTCCCTTGAGGCAGCAGCAGCAGGTGGAGGGTGGCAGCCAGCAGTCCCTTGGGGCAGCAGCAGCAGGTGCAGGGTGGCAGCCAGCAGTCCCTTGAGGCAGCAGCAGCAGGTGCAGGTGTGTCAGTCAGCAGTCCCTGGTAGCTGTGGGAATATGGTGCGCCCTCCCACACATATATAGGCCCCTGGGGCTTTGTCAGTGGTCCCAGGGTGCTGCAATTGGTGTACGAGGTCTGCCTCATTCAAATACATCCAATGTCCGCCTCCGCGGTGGCGGTGCACGCCTACCGTGATTTTCAAACTCGCATCAGGCTACCGCGAGTCTGCTTCCCATTGGCTGCAGGGGCATGGTCCATGCCGGTGACACACCGTAGGATGCATGTGCGCGCTACCGCGGTGGTGCATCTTATGAATGCCTCCAGTGACCGCCTCCGCGGGGGTGGTGCACGCCCACCGCGATTTTCAAACTCGCATCAGGCTACCGCGAGGCTGCTTCCCATTGGCTGCAGGGGCATGGTCCATGCCGGTGACACACCACAGGGCCCAGGCGGTAGGCACCGCCATATGTCTGGCTGACAGTGCCTGGAGTGACCGTGATTTGGGTAGCGGTGCATGGTGACCGCAATTGTCACATACATAACTGGCGGTGTCTCCCGCGATCGTGCATGGGGTATGTGCAGTGCCGCACCTCAGTGGCCAGGCGGTAGGCACCGCCACATGTCTGGCAGACAGTGCCTGGAGTGACCGTGATTTGGGTAGCGGTGCATGGTGACCGCAATTGTCACATACATAACTGGCGGTGTCTCCCGCGATCGTGCATGGGTTATGTGCGGTGCCGCACCTCAGTGGCCAGGCGGTAGGCACCGCCATATGTCTGGCAGACAGTGCCTGGAGTGACCGTGATTTGGGTAGCGGTGCATGGTGACCGCAATTGTCACATACATAACTGGCAGTGTCTCCCGCGATCGTGCATGGGTTATGTGTGGTGTCGCACCTCAGTGGCCAGGCGGTAGGCACCGCCACATGTCTGGCAGACAGTGCCTGGAGTGACCGTGATTTGGGTAGCGGTGCATGGTGACCGCAATTGTCACATACATAACTGGCGGTGTCTCCCGCGATCGTGCATGGGTTATGTGCGGTGCCGCACCTCAGTGGCCAGGCGGTAGGCACCGCCATATGTCTGGCAGACAGTGCCTGGAGTGACCGTGATTTGGGTAGCGGTGCATGGTGACCGCAATTGTCACATACATAACTGGCGGTGTCTCCCGCGATCGTGCATGGGTTATGTGCGGTGCCGCACCTCAGTGGCCAGGCGGTAGGCACCGCCACATGTCTGGCAGACAGTGCCTGGAGTGAGCATTAATGGAGTTGTGGAGTAGCTGTGCTGCACCTAACGTGTCCTCCAGCTCTCTGCATAGGCCAACATATACAGTGCCCAGGGTCTCAACAATTGAAGGGTCCTCATGAGGGCAAATGCACAAAAGGGACATGTCACTCCACGTCACCAACACATACCATATATGGGTCGCCAATACATTGCATGGGCACATACACTCGCACATGTCACATGTGCTGTGTAATGAAATGTAGACTGTCCAGTTACTGTGTTGCATAGCATATGGAGATAATGGTCAATGTCTGTGTGTGCAATGTAACGCACAATGTCGTCTCATTGACTGGACTAGGGGCATCAGCAACTGGCACATTGTCCAATGCACATGCACACACGTGTCCCCCACGCTCAGCCGGTGGTGAGTGTGTAGTTGATGTGTGCCATTTGCAACCTGTGTTGGGAGGTGTATCAGGGCCAGCAACATGGTGTGTTCGGCTAGTATTGCAATTATCAACATATGCTGGGGGTCAGACTCACAGGTATGCACACATATCTGTTAGTATATCACACTGTGCATGCGAATGAGCCGGAGGGGTGCACAGATAATTGCTGCTGGTAAGGGGACAGGTGTACGAGTAGTGTGCCTGATGTGAACCTACTTGTGAAGTGCCCTGTCGGTTGATGGTGCATGTTGTAAGACTTGGGAATGTGTCTGTAGAAGTAATTGATGTGATGCACATTTCATGGTCTTCTGCATTGACATCTGTGCACTGTGATCTGTCCTAGGAGGAGGAGGCACAATATCCATCGTCCGTTCACAGTCCTGGCAGACATGGAGAATGAGGAAATAATCCGCAAATTCAGGCTGGACCGACAAACCCTGCAGAACCTATGTGCCATGTTGGAGCCCCACCTGCAGCCACGTCGGACATATCCAACAGCTTTCACCGCAACAGCTAAGGTGATGGCATGCCTGCATTTCTTTGCAACGGGCTCATTCCAGCACACGGTCGCAAGTGCAGGCGGGATGTCACAGCCGATGTTCAGCATGGTGCTGAGGGATGTCCTGTCGGCCATGATGCTGTACAAAGACAGATATATCCATTTTCCCAGGGGGCCTGAGTTGGTGGCTGTGAAGGGCGATTTCTATGCCCTTGGACATATCCCACATGTCATTGGTGCAATTGATTGCACACATGTTGGGCTTGTGCCACCACAGGCACGTGAACAGGTTTACCGCAATAGGAAGCATTCACACTCGGTAAATGTTCAAGTGGTGTGCCTGGCGGACATGATCATCTCACACGTGTGTGCCAAGTTTCCCGGCTCAGCCCATGATGCCCACATCTTGCGCAGCAGCATCGTTCCTCAGTTGATGGCCAATCTGCTTCCTGAGCGTGCATGGCTTGTGGGTGAGTATGTATAGTGGATTACAGTGGTGTGTGTGTGTGACATGCTGTTGTGTAGCATTTTGGGACTGCAAGGTTAATCTGTGTCTCTCACACACAGGTGACTCGGCATATCCAAACAGCCCGTGGTTGCTGAGCCCATTGCGGAACCCCGTCACGCCAGCTGATGTGCGATACAATGATGCCCATGGGAGGACACGGCGTGTGATAGAACGGACATTTGGTCTCCTAAAATCAAGATTTAGGTGCCTGGACCGTACTGGGGGGGCCCTTATGTACTCGCCAGGGAAGGTGTGTCAGATAGTGGTGGCATGCTGCATGCTCCACAATCTCGCCATTCGCAAGGCAATACCCCTGATCCTGGATGACGATGATGAGCAGCCAAGGCCGCCGCCTGCAAATCAAGCCGGATCCAGTGACGAGGGCAGTGGAGAGGAGGAAGGGGTCGACATGCGTCGTCAGCTCATCACCCGCTACTTCACTTGAAGGTGAGTGACGATGTAGAAGGGACAAAATGGTCTGATGGAGTTGCTGTTGCTGTGTGGGTGTATGTGAGCTTGCTGACTGCAGCTTGGTGTTGACTCATTGCTGCCTGCTAATGTATGTGTGATTGGTTAGTGTGGAACAGATTGTCTCTATGGTGACTGTTGCTCTGTGTAAAGTTTGTAGATCTGAGTACCTTGTTGACAAGTGTCGTGTGATGTGTGCAATGCCACACCCATACAAGTGACTCTTGTTCTGCTGTTTTCCGTAGGTCCCTTCAGCATCTCACTTGTTACCTACATTCCATTCCCCTGGACCATGTCCTACACGGTGAAGGTTGCACATCCTGTATTAAAGATGGAGCAGACACAACAACATGTGTGTAAGGTGTATTTATTAACAACTGTGACATGCAAGGGTGGAGGAAATGTGAAGGGGGTAATTGAAGAAGTGAGTTGACAGTCAAGGTAAATGAGATACTTGAGTAGTCCCCACAATGATGTGGAGACCCAGTCCAACAGATGGATGCCATTCACATGGCAGTGTGGTGAAGGATAGTCCAAAAGGTCAATGCAGTGGTGCAGTGGTCTGCCATCATAGCTGGCTCGGGGACTAGCGTTTGGCAGGTGCTTTGGCACGTGGGTCCACCTGGCCTTTCCTTGGACGGCCCCTTTTGCGCTTGACTGGAGGGGCCACTGCTGCAGGGACAGTGGTGTCTGAGGACTCACCCCCTCTGTGGACACAGGGGAGGATGATGAAGTGTCATCCTGCTGCCCAACAGGGGGAGGCGGAGGGGTAGAATGTTGCGCTGGCCTGTCCCTCAGAACCACCACTAACTGCCCCAAGAGGTCCACAATCTGTCCCATGCGTGTGTCCATGGACCTCAGCAGCAAGAGGTGCTCCCGAGATTCTTCCTCTAACCGGCCCATTCGTCCCTGGGCCTGTTGGTAGGCCCCAAGGACTCTGTCGATGTGGCCCAGGGCTTCCGTCCCAGGATCAGTCCCCCTCTGCATGACCCTGTCCCGACCACCTGCACTGCTGCCACGGTCCTGTCCGGTCCTCACATTGGCCCGCTGCATCCTCTCCCTGGCCTCCGCAGTCGATGTAGTGGGCTGCTCAACCCCTGGGGCAGGGAGGGTGTTGCGGCCAGCTGTGGTGGTGGTGGTGGTGGTAGTTGTTGACACAATGGCCGTGACAGCAGCTGTCAGAGGATGGTCAGGGGCTGCAGCTGATGTGGTTGGGGGGACAATGGGTGCCTGGGACTGGTTGCTGCCTGCCACACCAGATGGGCCAGCGTGGAGCTCCTCATCCAAGGAATCCAGGGAGTCCTCATCCAGTTGTCTCTGTTCCGGGGGGGACTGGCTCTGCAGGGTGGTGTCATCCTCTGCAGTGAGTTCTTGGTCACCTGTGGGTCAGATGAGAAATGGTCATTGTGTTGCACCCAGCAAAGTTAGTGTTAGCAGTGTTACATCAACTGTTTGTACATCCAGCAGTTGTTCACTGTACAAATTTGCATTGACCGACATCCAGTGATGCATTACAAGCTGTTGTGGTACATGCATTACTTGTCCATATTGGGAGTTCTCAAGACATGACATGCACAATATATGTTTTATGACATTGACAGTCTCATGTTGGCATACAGTTATTGATCAATCATATGTCATCCATTTACGCGTATGTGTCACTTGTTGAGCCCTTGTAGCGGTTCTCTCTGCACAGTGAGTGAGCATTGTAGTTTCATGCATACCTTATCGTTGTGATGTAGATATCTGTATTTGCAATTCCAGACATGCTTAAGTTTGCTTTCAGTAGATCCTAGGTGGTCTGGTCCACTGCTACTGTCAGATGGCATGTAGTGGTGTGCATGGTTGTGCTCGGAGTTCCATCGACATGTGTTTCAGTCATTCACACTTTGGTCGCTGTCACAGTTTCATTTTCTTAGGTGTGTGCACACTATAGTTGCCAATGCTATCTGGGTGTGCAGTTGTGAATTGAGAGGCCTGGTGTCCTATGCCGACATGTTTTATTAAATGCATCTCTGGCTTTATGTTGTGGCTGTGGATATGTTGTGTTTGCTGTGTTTTCCTTGTATTTGTGAGACCTCTCTGTGTGTGTATGATGATGGCTTCCATCTTGGTCCAGTGTGGGACAGGTCAGCATGATATGTCCACATGCAAGTTCTTTTGAAGTGTACATTGCAATGACTGACACATGCATGTTGGTGCCAGGGAGTAATGGGTCTTGTGTGCTGCCGGTCAGGTGGGCCCGTGTGAGTTGTTGTGCAAGCTTTCCAGCCCCACACACCCCGACCTGTGAGATGCGGTTACCTACCTGTGAGTTGGGTGGGTAGCATACATTGCCTGCCACATGCTTCTTATTGGGGGTGTAGTGTCACATCCTCCATAGTGGTGGGACAGCATGCATGTAGCATTTTGTGGGACGGATAGCCAAACACACTGCACCGTCTCCCTGTGGAGATGGCTACCTACCTGTTAGGTGAGGGTGTAGCACACAATGGCTGAGGCTTGCTTCTGGGTGGGGAGAGGGCTACATCCTGCTCAGCTGTGGGACAAGGGGGCCTGGTGGGAGTTGTAGTGCAGGCCTCCCACACACACACCCACCTCCCTGTGAAGATGGCTACCTACCTGTTAGGTGAGGGTGTAGCACACAATGGCTGAGGCTTGCTTCTGGGTGGGGGGGAGGGCTACATCCTGCTCAGCTGTGGGACAAGGGGGCCTGGTGGGAGTTGTAGTGCAGGCCTCCCAAACACCCACCCACCTCCCTGTGATGATGGCTACCTACCTGTTAGGTGAGGGTGAAGAACACAATGGCTGCCACATGGTTCTGGGGGGGAGGGGGTGCTCCATCCTGCTGAGTGATGGGGCAGGGTGTGCCTGGTGGGAGTCGTAGTGCAGGCTTCCCACACACACACACACCTCCCTGTGAAGATGGCTACCTACCTGTTAGGTGAGGGTATAGCACACAATGGCTGAGGCTTGCTTCTGGGTGGGGGGAGGGCTACATCCTGCTCAGCTGTGGGACAAGGGGGCCTGGTGGGAGTTGTAGTGCAGGCCTCCCAAACACCCACCCACCTCCCTGTGATGATGGCTACCTACCTGTTAGGTGAGGGTGAAGAACACAATGGCTGAGGCTTGCTTCTGGGTGGGGAGAGGGCTACATCCTGCTCAGCTGTGGGACAAGGGGGCCTGGTGGGAGTTGTAGTGCAGGCCTCCCACACACACACACACCTCCCTGTGAAGATGGCTACCTACCTGTTAGGTGAGGCTGTAGCACACAATGGCTGAGGCTTGCTTCTGGGTGGGGAGGGCTACATCCTGCTCAGCTGTGGGACAAGGGGGCCTGGTGGGAGTTGTAGTGCAGGCCTCCCAAACACCCACCCACCTCCCTGTGAAGATGGCTACCTACCTGTTAGGTGAGGGTGTAGCACACAATGGCTGAGGCTTGCTTCTGGGTGGGGGAGGGCTACATCCTGCTCAGCTGTGGGACAAGGGGGCCTTGTGGGAGTTGTAGTGCTGGCAGCATGTACACATGTACCCATGGTGATGTTGCTTACTACCTTTGGGGGGCTTCAGGGGAGTGTCTGTTGTATCTGTGAGACATGTGTTGGGAGGAGTGTTGTGCACATGAATGAATTTGTACCTAGGAGGTATTATTTTGTGATTGGGCAAGACAGTACATTTGTGTGATGTTAGGCATTTGTTTGTACTTACCAGCCTCCACTCCCCTGGGTATTCCTGAGAGACTCTCTGGATGTAGAATGCCAAGCACCTTCTCCTCCCATTCAGTGAATGTTTTGAGTGGAATGGGAGGGCCACTGCCTGTCCTCTGAGCCAGCTCATGGTTCTTGGCTCTCCTCTTTTTGACCACTGCCTTCAGATCGTGCCACCTCTTCATGATTTCATCTCTATTGCGTGGCACGGTCCCTACTGCATTGACCTTCTCTACTATCCTTCTCCACATTTGCATCCTTGTTGCCAGTGGTGTCTGTTGGACCTGGTTACCAAACAATTGTGGTTCTACCCTGATTATCTCATCGACCATGACCCTCAACTCGCTCTCAGTGAATTTGGGCATTCTCTGTGGTGACATGGTGTGTGATGTGTCAAGGTGTTTAGGGTGCAGGTTTGGGAGTGGTAGTGGTGGTTGTGCTGTGTATGGTGTGTGCTGTGCAAAGGTGTTAGAGGTGCAGGTGTGGAAGTGGTGGTGGTGATGTGTGTGTGTTGTGCAGATTTGCCTCTCCTGTCATCTGTGGTGGATGTCCCCTCAGTTGTGGAGTTTTGCAAAGGATTTTGGTCTGTTGGGTGCTGGATTTATACTGGTGTCTGTGGGTGTGTCAGGATGGGGTGTTGGTTGCAGGTGTGGTGTGTGTGTGTACCTGGGATTTGTAGTTTTTGTGTTTCCCATGGGGGTGTGTCTTTGGGCTGTGTTGGCTAATTTTGGGTGCATGCCTTGTGTGGTTGGTGCACTTTGTGGCCATGTTGTGTGTTTTTCTGGCAACCGCCATTTTTTTTGCGGAGCGTCCGCAGTGGTGGCTCGGCTATGGCGCTTCCGCCGTCTCACTGATTCTTCACTGTTGTCGACCGCGGCGGTCGGTAGCAGCGCACTGCACCGCGGGGGGTGTCGGGGATATCATAATTTTGATGGCGGTGTCTGCGCTGTGGTTGCGGGCGTTTGGCCTGTTTCCGCTGCGACACTGACCGCCGCGGACGGTTTTGTGCCCTTTTTGCAGGCGTACGGAGGATTTTCGTGTCTCCTTTCCGCCGCAATTGTGGTTTTACCGCTGGGGATCCTAATCTAGCCGTCGGTTTTCCCGCGGTGGCGGCGGGCGGTATTTTCCCGCTACCATGGCGGTCGTTTTTTTTTCCGACCGCCATCGTAATGACCTCCTTAGTTAGAAAAATAGAGCTTAATTTAATGAACAAAACAAGACCAAAACAACAAAAATCCAATGTGTAGAACCGGAGTAATGAATTAAAAAAAAATATCTGCAAATATTGTGCTTAAAAGCAAAAGGCGCCTACCGGGGCAATCTGGTTACACTTGACTGGGGTAAATCAAAAAGTTCAGGCTGACCGCAATGGAGCGTGAGTCGGATACAGAGACCAACCTTGTCCCACTGAAAAAGTACCTTGTTGGGCCATTTCACTGGCTCGATGAATGGAGCAGAGGAGGCAATGCATTGTCATCGATCCAGTGGGATATCGGCAATGTGTCGGTTCTGAGCCACGCAATCCAAGATGAGTTGTTGGCGGTTTCTTAGCAAGATAGGCGATGCGTCACTGTCGAGCCGCTTAGCCGTCAATGCAATGTCTTTGTCCTCAGCAGCAGCGGGGGATGCGTCAGTGTCAAAGGGAGATGAGTCAGTTCATGGCACAATGACAGCGATGCATGGATTTTGCCAGAAAACCCACTTCCAAGGGACCAGGACTGGATTACCACCACTTGGCAGCGCAGGACTCACAGTTGGCAGAGTTCAGAGGCTGTAGAAGTTTTATTGGAAGTCTTTGATGTCCCTGAAACGTCAGAACAGGAGGCACACCAGCAAGCTCTTGGAGTCACTTTGGTTCTGTGGATGTAGAGATGCACATCCAGTCCTTCTCACTCCCAGGCAAGGAGGGCATCAGGCAGCAGGGCAGGCACAGCAAAGGAGGAGTCCAGCAAATTCCAGCAGAGTCCAGCAGAGTGACAGTCCTTTCAGCAGCACAGCAGTCCTTCTCCTTAGTCCTCAGGAACAGAAGTGTACTGACTTGATGGTATCAGGGGTCCAGTACTTATACCCAGTTGTGCCTTTGAAGTGGGGAGACTTCCAAGAGAGGCATTTGAAGTGCACAAAGTCCCTCCCTTTCCTGCCTTGGCTCCAGACTCACTACGGGGGTATGCAGTTCTTTGTGTGGGAACAGGCACAGCCCATTCAGGTGTGTCAGCTCCTCCCTCCGATCCTGCCCAGGATGCTGATGGCCCATCATTCACACTTAAGCTCCCTTCTTGTGTGGCTGTCTGGAGGGAAAGCTCAAAGCCCAGTTGTCACCCACCCCAGACGTGTAACCAGAGGCAGGCAGAAGGCACAGAATGGTTTAAGTAAGAAAATGTCACCTTTCTAAAAGTGGTATTTTCATACTTTCAACTTAAAATCCAGCTTTAACATAAGTACCCAATGGGAGATTACACTTATAAAATGTAGTAAAATAATCCCAATGCTAACCTATGGGAGATATAGGCCTTGCAGTAGTAAAACAATTATTTAAGAGTTTTTTACTACCTAGACATGTAAAACCTAAAAAGTGCATGTCCAACTTTTTAAATCCACTGCACCCTGCCCTTAGCGCTGCCTAGCGTCTAACTTAGGAGTGACTTATATGTATTAAAATGGAAAGTTTGGACCTGGCAAGAGGTTTAACTTGCCAGGTCGACTTACCAGTTTAAAACTGCACACACAGGCTCTGCAATAGCAGGCCTGAGACATGTTGGAAGGGCTACTTAAGTGAGTGGCACAATCTTTGCTGCAGACCCACTAGTAGCCTTTAATTTACAAGCCCTGGGCACATGTAGTGCGCTTTACTAGGGACTTATAAGTAAGTGAAATATGCCAATTGTTGATAAGCCAATGTTACCATGTTTTAAGTATAGAGCACATGCACTTTAGCACCGGTTAGCAGTGGTAAAGTGCCAAGAGTCCTAAAGCCAGCAAAACAGGAGGTCAGAAGTAAAAAAAGTCAGGGGGCACCATGCCAAGGATGCCAGGTCTAACACCGAACATTCATAAATTTCAGAAAGATGATTGTGCATGGTTGATTACCAACTATATAGATCCTCTCACAAGATAAGGAGTATTATTGATAAACATTGGGCCAGTCTTACAAATGATGGGGTGATAGGTCCTGAATAGCCTATAAGACACTCCATTACATATCGGAGAGGCAAATCACTAGGTGATATTCTGACACATAGCTATCATGCAAAAGGATCAAAGAGGGAGACCTGGCTGTTCAAATCTGTAGGCTTTTTCAAATGTGGCCAATGGAAGGCCTGCAAATACATCTCAAACATCCATGAATTTGTATACCCAAGAGGACAAAAAAGATGTATTAGCCTCCTCACATGTTTGTCAGACTTCTGTGTGTATATATACTCAAGTGCCCCTGCAATTTAATGTACGTAGGGAGCACAATGTTTCCACTTAGAAAACTCACCCCAGGACCAAAAAAAGCTCCTGCCCCCATGCAGCTCCGGGGACCCCCACCTTCCCGTGGCTCAATATCTTAAATGTGGGGGGCACGGCCCCCCACAGCCCCGGGGACCGCCATCTCCCTGGGGCTGAATTTAGAAAGATGCGTGGAGGGCTCCAGCCCCTCTACGCAGCCCCGGGAACCGCCACCTCCCCCTGGGACCACCATCTCCCCGGGGCTAAAACACTGTTGGTGGGGGGGCACTTGGGCCCCCTCGTGGAGCTGTAAATGGCCCTGCAGACCGCCACCCCCAGGCCGGGTCCAGCAATGTCCCAGGGTGCCCACCCCCGGGACACTGCTGTTTGCTATGGCTTCCTGTCAAGCCATAGCAAGCTCTGCTTCGCTTCATGGAAGCGAGAGCAGGAAAAATGCTCTAACTACCATGAAGCGAAGCAGAATTGCTTTTGGGCAGAGGGAGCTGCATGTTAGCAGCTGCCTCTGCCCAAAAGTAATGCCAGCTCCCGCAGGAGACAGGGAGCCGGCAGAGACTGCAGGGGCCTTGAGGCTCCCCCCGCGGTCCCCAAGGACGTTGCCATGCCCCGGGGGTGGGTAGGGGGGCGCGCAGGGCCACCTATCTATTTATTTTGCAAAAAAAAAAGGAGGTGGCCATGCCCCGGTGGATGGGGTCCCCAGGGCAATATCGGCCTCAGGAGAGGTCCACGCGGCCCCCTCCAAAAATTAAAAAAATAAATAGAGGGCAGACGCCGGGAATGGGGTCCCCAGGGCAAAACTGGCCCTCCCTTCCTTAAAAAAAAAAGGCTGGGGGATGGCTCCCCGGGCCGAATTTGGCCTGGGGAGGGGGGCCGCGTGGCCCCATCCCGTTTCGAAAGCAAAAAAGGTAACAAAGGCCCAGCCACGGGGGATGGGGACCCCGGGGCAGAAATCGGCCTCGGGAGGGGGGGCTGCGCGGCCCCCCTCCCATTTTATTACAATTTTTTAAATGGGTCAGGCCCCCGGGGGATGGAGTCCCCGGGGCCCAAAAGCATCAACGGAAGGGGGGCCACACAGCCCCCCTTCCTAGAATTAAAAGAAAAATGTAATCAGTGATGTCATTTGAGATGTCATCAGTGATGCCATCAGTGATGTCACTGACCATGTCATGAGTGATGTAATGTGTGAGGACATAAGCAGTGTAACCTTTGTTTTTTTCTGTGAATTTCAAAGATTATTTAAATTCTAATTCCTAACTATAACATCCCTGAAACCTGTGGTTTCTTTCAGTGAATATATATATATGTAAATATGGGACAAAAACTGCACTTGGCACTTTCATAATACATGTACAATTTTTCTTTGAGTTGATGAGGATCAAGATAATTAATTGTTTAATTCTGTACTTCACAGAAAACTTTGAGTTGCACTTCATCTTTATATAATGAGGAGCAATAATATATGTGTCCTAAATTTGAAAGGAGAATATATGATGCACTTTTATATATTCTGGGAGAATTATGGAATTGTAATCATTGGATACTTATACAATATGGGAGGTTGTCTGTATAAGGCTTTTTTGTACCATGATATGACTTTGCAACTTGTCGAATATGTTTTTTTTAAAAACAGTACCCTATCTATATTTGCGTATGTAGTTCCCTGTATGGGAGATGGGCATGGCCAATTCCATGTAGATATTGTGGTGTTGGGGGAAAGGACAGAGGAGTGGCGCCTAACTCCATCATATCTACATTGAGGATTAATCAAGCACTTGTCACTTTACATTCTTGAATTTAGTACTGTAACATATGCTTTGGCATGTTGTATCTATGGAAGCTTATAGGTATATTGTGCATCTTGCATTAGCACTTTACGATTTTTCTTTGAAACTTAGAAACTTTGTTGGGTAATACGATATATATATTGTGATAGCACTTTGCACTTTATATGTATATATTTATCTACATATATTTGTCATGATTGGTAGGCAAGATCTTAGAGATACTGTTGGTCCAATTATGCAATTGATAAGCTATGAACAGACTTGAAATTCTGATTTTGGTGAATTGGGATCTCAACCTCCATGGTAACGTGGCCAATTGTCAACACTGACTGTTGAAACCATACCGCATATTATGATTTTGCGTACTTCACATAAATTGCTTTCAACTGTTCTGAACTACAGTGCACTCATGGTTCTCGCTGTTGCTCCTTTAACCATCTGCTTTAGGACTTTTGTAATACCTTGACTCCGTTGTATTATGTTTTTAAGACTCTATGTGCTTCACAATGATCAGTCTTAACTCACTTTACATATGTATAACTCGCTGCAATGATTTACTTCCATTTACTTTTATGTAAGAGAAATGTAACATACTTCGGTTGTTTCCCCTTTAAGTACATTGACAGTTTTTAATTGGTGGTGGGAAAGGGCAGTGTTTCCCCTTTAAATGTACACTCTATGCACTACACTCTATGACCCAGTAGAAGGCTACGGCCGAAACGCGTAGGTATGTTTAATGGATGTTATGCACCATGCACTTTGCTGATTATTTGCTCCATGACGCATGGCAGCTTTTGAAGCCTAATAAAGTGCCTCGTTAAAGGATCTCCATGTGCCGTTCTTATGTTTGTCCTGAGGAAAGCTGTATGGATAGCAGGGCTTTGCACAGAAGCATTGAAGTAATATATATATATATATCAAAACAATACCCTTTTCGGCATAGAGTGACGCGTACATTATGCAAAAAGAGGAAGAGAACTCTGGGTAGTTCTCAAGTTTAGGTGGAAAGCAGCTCCTATATAGAGCACCCTTGACATTTGATGTGAGCAAATGTAGAGTGTTGCTGGTGTTGAGTGTGCTCTATACAGGAACTGCTTTCTACCTAAACTTGAGAACTACCCAGAGTTCTCTGCTTCTTTTTTGCATATATGTGTGTGTGTGTGTGTATATATATATATATATATATAGTGGCAGGTAATGATATCAGCATATCACCTACAGGGTATCAGGAAATTCCTCTTCATGTAATATGTTGCATACCCATCACATAATGCAGTTGTGTAGAATTGCATGATGAAAAGAAAAATATTAAAAAATATATATAATATAGACATCCAATCAAATTCTTGTTGGATGTCTTTGTCATGTTATCCCACTCTGCAGGCTTGGGATATATATATATATATATATATATATATATATATATATATATATATATATATATATTCAAACACAGTGCCGCGTAAAGTCGATCCCCTCCTTTCGACACCGGTGCCTGCTGCGGCCGCAGCAGCCGCTATTATTTTAATCCACACACGAATTTGAGGAATCCCAAAAACAGCAAAGCGGCACACCAAAGGACGACACAATTACTTTATTGTGTCTACAAACGACGCGTTTCGGCGAAGCCTTTGTCAAGTTACTGACCTGCGCCCTACTGCCCATAAAAATACAGGTCGCGGTTGATAGACAGTGAAAAAATACTTTGTGTTAACGCATAGTAATACAATGCGATGCGTAAATTCCTAGCAAATCGAAATAGAATACATGTAAAACATATAACAATTGAAGCTTAGATTTAACAGTAATAGGACATTCAAAATAAAAATGTTATACCTTTGTGGTGACATGCATCATGATACGTAATACTATCAAAACGTATAATTTAGTGGTCATATCATCTTTAAAGAATTTAGAAACACCAATCACATGCCTGCATTGCAATATATATGGGTAATGTACCCTATCTATTATTGATGATGACCTACTACATAATACCATAGGTCATGTCTAAATAAATTTCATATGACCCCACAATAATAGATGCATGAGGACTATGCATTGAACTTCATAGGTAATGTACCTTCAAGTCCTACAATCATGTCTATATAAAACAACCGCAATCTAATAGGATTCAGACCAGGGGATTATCAGGCCAACAGTGTTTAGTGACACAGTGTGAAAAAAGGAGAAATGAGTAAAAAGTGAATAAGTAATAAATATATACAAGTGCAATGAAAATAATGGGAGACTATAGGATCAAAACGACTCCGCTCAATAGCCATCATGAGTGGAGTCATCTAATTAAGTATAATATGGGGAACTCTACCATCATGAATTCCCAACCACTAATTTAAAGATCTTCTCTGCATTGAGAACAATGCCAGGGAAAGCTCTCCACTATGTGCTCCAAGTCTTCCCAATACATTGAATAAAAAGGTGTGAGTGATTAAAACAGCTTGGCTGACCAACTCATTCTAGGGAAAAACCACTAGGTGGGTACTTTTATGTAATATTTCATTTGTATCCAATATGCGTAGCTAATTCCTCTCCACTATTGAGCCCATTAGGAAATTTAGTGTTAAGCTCGATAATGAACCTGGATTCAGTAATTCGTAGGAGTTTCTCTCTATCTCCGCCACGAGGATGAGATACAATCCTATCAATCCCATAGAATATTAGTAAATTGGGATTGCTCTGGTGTTTCATCTGGAAATGTCTGGCCACTGGATAATTCAAATCCGCATGTGTTATGGCTCTCATATGCTGTAGAACCCTGGTTTTCAGCTGCAGTTTTGTGCTGCCTGTGTATCTCAGACCGCAAGGGCATTCCAAGATATAAACTACGTAGTCACTCGTGCAGGTTATAAATCTAGTAATTTCCCTAGTTTTACCTGGATAAATATTATAGTTATCCCTGCTGGGACTGTGTTTGCATGCCTTGCATGAATTGCACTTGTGGAATCCTTTAGTTGTTCCCAACCATGTGCTGCTGGTAGGTGCTGGTTGATAACTATGTACAAGATGGTCCCTTAATGATTTAGATTTACGGTAGGTTATGAGTGGAGCTTTCCCTATGCTTTTCCCTATAATAGGATCTGTTTCCAATAGGCCCCAATGTCGTTTCAACATACGTTGTAAGTGGCCTGATCTCATATTATAAGTAGTGATCATTCTAGGGATGTTGGTCTGATTAGATTTACTCTCTTTGGAAATGAATAAGGCATCATTGTGTGTGATGCCCTGGACTTTCCGTGCTGCTGTAGATATGATATTATTTTTATAACCTCTTTGCTTAAACCTTCCTTCCATGATCTTTTGCTCCTGCCTGAACCCGTCTTCGGTACTGCAGATTCTGCGTGCTCTTAATAACTCCCCATAGGGGATGCTATTGATTAAGGGTGTGGGATGGTTACTATTGGCATGGAGGAGCGTATTTCCAGCAGTCTCTTTACGGAACAAATTAGTTACCATTTGCCCGTTCACAATTCTGATGGCTACATCCAGGAACTCACAGTATGTTGTACTTATATTGTGAGTGAAAGAAAGATTTAACTGGTTGTTACCCAGTTCAGAGATAAATTCCTGTGCCATCTCCAAAGAACCATCCCAAATCAGGAACAGGTCATCTATATACCTGATCCAGATTGGTATGTGTTCGGTGTATTTTTCATAGGTTTCCACCCATACCACCCGCTTCCTCCACCAGCCCAGGAAGAGATTAGCTAGGCTGGGGGCGAAGCAAGTGCCCATAGCTGTGCCCGTCTTCTGTCTAAAGAGTGTCTTGTCATAGATAAAAATGTTTTGTGTGAGACATTGCATCATCATATTTTCTAACATTTCAGTATGGTTCCACAGAGAAATATGTCTATCTTTAAGGAAATACATGCAAGCATCAACACCTTGTCTTTGGTCAATTGAAGTATACAGTGAGCATACATCTAAAGCTATCATGTGATAGGAATCCTCCCATCTTATGTCATGGATACGGCGTAGGAAATCACTGCTATCACGACAGTGTGATCTGAGTCTGAGTACATATGGTGATAAGAATAGGTCTAAAAATATAGAAGTATTTTCAAAGACTCCCCATTAGAAGAAACTATAGGTCTTCCTGGTGGTCTAGTGGGGTGCTTATGGATTTTAGGTAAAAGATAAAAACAAGGAACACGTGGTTTCTCAATTTTCAAGAAGAGATACTCATCTCTATCCAAAAGACCTTCTTCCCACCATTCTTTTAGGTAGTTATGATAAAGTACAATGGATGTTTTATATGTTTCCCAGCTAACTTCTTCATAACAGTTGCAATCTTGCAGCTGTCGCAGTGCTTCGTCATTGTATTGTTCAAAATTCATAATTACAACGTTCCCACCCTTATCAGATGGTTTCACAATTATTTTGGGGTCATTAGTTAAATTTCTCAGGGCTGTTCTGTGCGATTTGGTCAAATTGTCATACATAAACGAAGCTCGTGGATTCTTCATTTTGTTGATTTCCTGGATCATGATAGAATTAAATGCCTCTATGTTGTCATGAGGAACATTGGGATTAAATTTCGATTTGCTAGGAATTTACGCATCGCATTGTATTACTATGCGTTAACACAAAGTATTTTTTCACTGTCTATCAACCGCGACCTGTATTTTTATGGGCAGTAGGGCGCAGGTCAGTAACTTGACAAAGGCTTCGCCGAAACGCTGTCGCTTGTAGACACAATAAAGTAATTGTGTCGTCCTTTGGTGTGCCGCTTTGCTGTTTTTGGGATTCCTCAAATTCGTGTGTGGATTAAATATATATATATATATATATATATATATATATATATATATATATATATATATATATATATATATATATATATATTGTCTATCACATTGGCCTGACTCCAAGCAATAGAAACATTGGTGGAAAATGTATATTCAAAACACTCCTAAAGCCGTATCATGTCTCATAGATGAGCTTGTCCCATGCTGTAAATACAGCACGAACTGCACCACACGGTGCGCCAGAGGGCGCTGCTTCTTTCTGCCAGTGTGTGTGTGTGTGTGTGCGCATGTGCATGTGTCCGTGTGTGTAAGGTCTACCTTGCATTCTTTTTGAGACCTGTTTCATGAAAACACTGTTTTCTCCAACATCATGCAGTGCCTTACCACATCCATCTTGTAGTTTCTTGCAACACTACAATACATAGAAGAAATCACTGTAATTTTCATGGTTCTGATCCTCTCAAGTGACTGATTTGGAACATTTTAGCGTCAATCATGTGGTGACCGTTTGGTTTAATTATGTTGGGCGTCTTCATGGAACAAAGTATTAACCCAGATAAATGAGAAAGGGTCATTCAAGTGCCACAGGGCTCACTTCAAAACAGAATGTTCAAGGTCCCTAGCAAGCAGAACTCCATATGCTACATAAGTTTGTAATTTAAAAAAGTGTCTCACATGTGCCTCCTTGACTCTCTTAGACGTCGGTGAGCCACACACCTTTGTAGGTGTGGGGCTTGCAGGGCGATCCACATTTATCACAATCATTATAGAAGTTTAGTCAAGGGCGTTTGTTGATAATATTTTAAACCTTAGATAATGTATATTGTAGACATTTCTAACAGGCACAGTAATGAAACAACTGCAAAGCACACAGTACAGTAGAAAACACAATAATGGTACTTTGAACTGATAATCTCACAGAATGGAAATCTTGAGAGGATACCATCAGCAATTAAAGCAGATGTTAGACTCACTGTTTCCACTTTACTGGCATCTCCCTCGTGGAACTCGCTGTTCCAGGGACCAACGCGCTCTAAGGTGCCACAGCTGCTGCAGGGGGGAGGAGTCAGCCGAAGCGATTATTGCGCTATCACTCGCCCTGTGGTGTGGGACTCACGGTTTGCACTTTATCAGCATCTCCCTGGTGGGACTCGCTGTCTCAGGGACCTATGCACTCTAAGGCATCACATCTGATGCAGGGGTGAGTCACCTGAAGCACTTATAGCACTGTCACTCTCCGTGCAGCATGGGACTCACTGTTTGCACTTTACTGGCATCTCCCTGGTGTGGCTCACTGTCCCAGAGACCAACGCGCTCTAAGGTGCCACAGCTGCTGCAGGTGGAAGGAATCACCGTAAGCGCGTATACGCTTTCACGTTCCTGTGGCGTGGGCTGTGCCGGGCCAAGGGTGGGCCCGTCCACGCCCGGAGGAGGCTGGGCGTGGTCACCCCCTTTGATTTTACACCTGGACTGCTATTTGGTCTCCCCACTAAGACTGACCTACTAAGGTCAGGTACTGCTGCTTTTTATATGGATATCTGCACCAATAACTCCACTTCAATCTGCTTTGGCTTGGTATGCGCATGGAGTCTCTTACATGTATTTCAGCTGCTATTTAACTCTATCATGTATCGATATTTGTTTAATTGCAGCATCCTAGCTTGGGTGGGACCGCTCGCCCCACTACTGATATCCTGTGTGATTACATTTTGATACCTGTAAGGGATACTGACTCTGATACTGAGCCCACCTCTCCATCGAATGATTTTGTACATACATCAATATACCTCGTGGGACAGAATCTCATTTTAATCTAGACTTTTTAAGGGATTGCACATCACATTCCGGGAAGCCTGCCCTGTGTGCACTTTATATGATTTTCCCTGTGGCACTTGCACCTTTACTGGGTAAGTAGCCCTAATACTGCTATATAACATTGCTGTCTCCAACGTTATATGGGCTAATGCTTCTGTGGCGTGGGACTTCTTCCAGCAAGCACTTGCACTCTACCTGGGGCCTTCAAGCCAGCTGTTGTTTGCCCCTTTGTTTGGACTATCTCTAGAGCATCTGCCTTATATCTGGTGCTCAAACCTCAGCTTTATCCATGTGAAGTGGTGCCAATGATCCTTAGAGGGTGGAAATGTATATCGCTTACAGCGCTTTTGTTGCCTTTGTCTGCACTTAGTTGCTGCTTGGGTCTTGTTGTCACCAACGTAGGGGTCCTCTAGTTCGGAGACGCATCGCATCAGCAGATAGGGGCGGTAGGGGCAAGGGTCCCTGTTAGTTTTGGGTTGGGTCACCCTCCTTGAGCCTGGCTTCCTCGAGGCTCTGCTTGACTATTTAAATGCCATTTTGAGTCTCCTCTAATTGCCTAATTTGATCACTGTTTTTTATTCTTTCTGTTTTTCTCCTGTTGACCTGTTTTACGCTATTATAAATGGCTAAACGCAAGCTAGGTCCTAACACAGAGGAGGGTGCTACTAAGAAGTCTGGCACTCTTGATGGGTATATAGAAGAGGCTGTGGGTGCTCTCCCTAGCTTCCTCATTAACTGACCTTGAAGTCACTACTGGCCTTATCGGGCAGGACTGTGTGGACAGAATTTCCCCTAACATGCGTGCCCCTTAATACCCTTGCCTAGACCACTAGTCAATCCCAGCCATTACCCACTAAACAGAATAGAGGCTCTAAACTTAAAAAGTCGGCAAACTCCACCAAGTTAGCATCTTTGGAGCACCCAATGCAGGTGGTTTATTTTAAATACATTTTGCTTTTTTTTGTTCCATAGCGGGTTGTGGGTTTATAGGGGAATAGGGTGGGAAGTAATTTAATTATAATAAATGAATGAATATTTTATATTTATTAATATTTATTTAATTGAGATTTTTATAATGTTAATTGTGTTTTTAATTTTTGGGGGTAAATTTTAGGTGTGGGTTGTTGGGTTTATAGGGGTAAAGGGTGGGAAGTAATTTATTTTTAATAAATTAATAATTAGTTAATTAATATAAATTAATTAATTGACAATTAATTATGGTAATTGTGTAATTAATTTTAGGTGCTGTTGTGGGGTTTATATGGTTAAAGCTGGGCTGGAAAGCAGACAGTGGCAGTGTCTGCACAGACATAGACACAGGGATAATACGAGCTATCTTTTATTGGTAACCTGTCTATATTTTAAAATATCAAATACAATTTTTAGGAGGTTTTTAATGGGGGATTGTTTGAGGGGTAAAGCGCTTCTTACTTTTACCGATTTCCTTGCTTGCAGTACTTTCTCCATTCTGGTCCGCTACGGCTGATAGTGCCGATTGAGCGGAGAGCGGACATCTTGCCTTCACTCACTTCCGCTTCCCCACCCTGAGCTGGAGTTGGCATGCTAGTTTGAAGAGGCTCCAATCCTATTTAGGACGCATGCCTGAACGGGCGTGCGGCTGGAAAGCAGACAGTGGCAGTGTCTGCACAGACATAGACGCAGGGATAATACGAGCTATCTTTTATTGGTAACCTGTCTATATTTTAAAATATCAAATACAATTTTTAGGAGGTTTTTAACAGGGGATTGTTTGAGGGGTAAAGCGCTTCTTACTTTTACCGATTTCCTTGCTTGCAGTACTTTCTCCGCTCCGGTCCGCCACGGCTGATAGTGCTGATTGAGCGGAGAGCGGACAGCTTGCCTTCACTCACTTCCGCTTCCCCACCCTGAGCTGCAGTTGGCGTGCTAGTTTGGGGAGGCTCCAACATTATTTAGGACGCATGCCTGTACGAACGTGCAGCGGACGCGCGCAGCGGGCTCGCCGCCTGCGGGCCAAAGGCAAGCCCGTCTGCGCCTGTCTGCGGCCGGCCGGGGCTAGGGGCCAGTCCCCCTGCCCGTTCCGTAATAACTCAGAATTATACAGGGCAGGAACTACGACAATTATGCCCATTAGTCAAAGAACAATGTAGGCATAACTTGACCATGCTATCACCCCCCCTACAATGTACCCACTGTCCTTTCAACACATTGCCCACATGAGAGGGGTGGGGACAAAGCAAAAGCTCTGCTTTGCACTCATCAATTGCAGATCCCTCAATAAACATAAACATGAAATACATGATTATATTGTGGATAGTCAGCCAGATGTTTTATTCCACACCGAAACCTGGCTGAAGGAAGGGTCGGCCCCTGAAATACTTGAAGCCCTCCCGCAGAACTATGGCATCCTGAGATTGGACCGCCAACTCAACCGGGGAGGTGGAATAGCCATCATACATAAACTTCTCCTTAAATGTACTTTGGATGAGGTTACTATCAACAAGAGCGAAGCTGCCTTCATCTCAGTCTCGGCTACCATGAACTGCATTATAAAGGGCTTCCTGATTTACCGACCTCCAGGCCCTGTTACTCAGTTTGCAGCCAGTTTAGTGGAGCAGCTGATTCAACCCGCTCTTCGCTACAACAAAGTGCTAGTCTTGGGGGATTTGAACTTACACTTTGATGACAAATCTAACTGTGAAGCACAAGCTCTCTGTCAGGAACTGGCTACCCTCCAGCTTACACTGAAATCATTACTCCCGACTCACCAACACGGCCACTTATTAGACCCAATCTTTGCCAATTGGTCTGATCTGGCAACGGAGCCCCCTATCGCAGTCCCTTGGTCGGATCACTATCTCGTTCATTTTAATGTCCCTTTAGCTACCAGCCCACTTATAGGCACTAAGGGCCCAAGCAGGCAACAGAGGAAATGGGCTAAATTTACCCCAGCAAGCTTCAGTCACACCGTCCAGCAGAGCTGCCCTCCAATGGGCAACAATATTGAGGAGGCGTGTAGCACAGTGGACACATGGATCACAGCAGCACTGGATAAAGTAGCCCCTGGACAGCTAGTGCTACGTGCAGACGATTAAAATCTGCACCCTAGTTCAATGAAGAGCTAAAAATAGCTAAGAAAGCATGTAAGCGTCTAGAACGCTTGTGGAGGAAAGATTTCTCAGAACATAGGAAGGCCAAATATAAGATAAAATTAAATAACTATCACTCCCTCATAAGAAGAAATCGTGCAACCTATTATAGTGATAGAATAGAGCAAGCAGTATGCTCCTCCAAAGAACTATTTAGCATCTATAGAGACATATCTTCACTCACAAGAACTGAGTCTCCCCCCACCAGCTCAATAGAATCATGTAATCAAATGGCTGATTTTTTTGCAGAAAAGGTTACAAAAATATACACTACCTTCCCGGGTGTGGCACGCAATGGGATCCCTGGTCAGGTGGAGAGGTCCAACGTGGAGGAGGCATTCCGCCTCTCCAAATTTGAACCCCCACCCTCTGAAAATCTCAAAGGCATAGCCTTAAGTATCAAATCCGGATCTCCTAGAGACCCCGCAACACCAAGAATCCTGAGAGAGGGCCTGGAAATTCTAATACCGCACATCAGGCATCTTCTGGAACTCTCCTTTGCGAAGGGCGTGGTTCCAACGCAGTGGAAGCAAGCAATAGTTCTCCCTATAAAAAAGAAACCATGTGTCAATTCAAATCAGCTAGACAACTTCCACCCTGTCTCACTTTTACCCTACTTTGCGAAAATAACTGAAAAAGTAGTTAACACTCAACTGATAGCCCACATGGATCTTCACAGTCTACTGCACCCTACACAGTCTGGCTTTAGGGCTACTTACTCCACAGAATCTGCACTGCTCTTGTCAACCGAGACAATCCGCAAATATGTAGATGAGGGTCAGACAGTCGCACTGATCCTTTTGGATCTCAGTGCGGCCTTTGACACTGTATCGCATAAAGTGCTCTTACAGCGTCTCAGTGAAGGAGGACTGGACAAAAAGGCATTAAAATGGATGACTGCCTTCTTGCAAGACCGTAGCTTTCAGGTGGTTCAACGCCCTCACTATTCTAAAAGCATCCCATTATCTCAAGGGGTTCCTCAGGGCTCTATATTGAGCCCTTCTCTCTTTAACCTATATATGGTCCCATTGGCAAAGGTTGTAGAAAAGTATAACATCACCGTCGTGTCATATGCCGATGACACGCAATTGGTGGTTTCGCTGTCGCAAACCTCCGCGGCAGCTGCCACAAATTTCGCCACCTGTCTACAAGACCTATCCTCATGGATGACCAATAACTGCCTAAAGTTAAACGGCAGCAAGACAGAGATTCTAGTGGTAGGAAAATCTCCTTCCATCTGGTCATCGGCGTGGTGGCCACAAACGTTGCCCCCCCCCCCCAAGTAATCAGGTTAAGAACTTGGGGGTGTGGTTGGATTCTAACCTTTCCTTTGAGGTTCAGACCAAAAAGATGGCGGGGAAATGCTTCGGAGTCTTACGTGTATTACGGAAGACTCTGGATGTGCTCCCCATGTCAGCCAGGAAAACCCTAGTCCTTGCACTGGTTACTTCTAACCTGGACTATGGAAATGCTCTATATTTGGGAGCAACAAAAAAATGCATGCACAGGCTCCAATGCATTCAGAAAGCGGCGGCCCGCCTTGTGCTGATGCTGCCTAGAAGAGCCTCGTCTAAGAAAGCGCTCTCTACTTTACACTGGCTGCCAATGAGAGAGAGAATACTCTTCAAGGCTTTGTGTATCAGCCACCGCATCTTGCAGGGAAAAGGACTAAGTTACCTACATAACCTACTCACTCCCTACATCCCTTCTCGCCATCTTAGATCAACTGAGGCCCACCTGGTCAGAGTCCCGAAAATTAAAAAAGCGAGAATGGGAGCACGCTCCTTCAGCTATCTTGCCTCTAAGCACTGGAATGCACTCCCTTACTCTCTACGCATAGAACCGTCGGAGCCACTCTTCTGGAAGAAATTAAAAACATGGCTCTTTCGCACATAGATCTTGGATCCAATTTCTCTGGCTCCTATTTTTCTTTTCTGCTGAGTCTGTTGTCGTAGCGCGGGGACACACCAGGAGGTGTAACCAGGCGCTTTATAAGCTTGCTTATTATTATTATTATTATTATTATTATTATTATTATTATTATTATTATTATCACTTTTATTATTAAAGGGTGGGAAGTAATTTATTTTCAATTAATTAATAATTAGTTGTCAATTAATATTAATTAATTGACAGTTAAATATGGAAATTGTGTAATTAATTTTAGTTGCGGGTTGTGGGGTTTTTAGGGGTAAAGGTGAGAAGTAATTTATTTTTAATTAACAATTAGTTGCTAATTAATATTCATTAATTAATTGACAATTAAATATGGAAATTGTGTAATTAATTTTAGTTGCGGGTTGTGGGGTTTTTAGGGGTAAAGGGTGAGAAGTCATTAATTTTTTATTAATAATTAGTTGATAATTAATATTAATTAATTAATTGATAATTAATTAGGGAAATTGTTTATTTTTTTGCGTGGGTTTTGGGTTCATAGGGGTGAAGGGTGGGGAGTAAATTAATTTTACTTACTTTATTATTAGTTGTTAAATACTATTAGTTGTTTCATTGACCTTTTTTAGTAATTGTGTAATTCGTTTTTTTACAGTTTAATTTTAGGGGTGGGCTGTGGGGATTATAGGTGTAAAGGGTGGGAAGTTAATTAAATGTTATGTGCTTTAATTTGTTTTTTTAATTAATAATATTTGTATAATTGATAATTAAATGTAATTTACGCAAATAATTTTTTTTTTTTTTTGATGTGGGTTGTGTGGTGTTATAGGGTAGGAAGTAAATAGACTAAATTTATGTAATAATTAATGTTTTTGTTAATAAATAATTCCAAAATGAAAATATTTATATGTTTGAATTTTTTTTATTTTTTTTATTTAATATTATATTTGTGGGTATTTGTAATATGTATTTAACATCATATTTTTATTATTAAATATATTTTTATTTTTATTGTTAACTTATTTATATTTTTTATTTACTTTAAAAATATATTTTTATTTTGTTGATGATATTTTGTATGTTTTTAATTTTGAACTGACTGGAGTAAGAATAGTAAATTTTACCCCTCAGCAATCCAACACTTTCCCTACTGTTGCACTCACTGGAGTGGGAATAGTAAATTTAATTCCTCCGCTGTCCAACACTTTCCCTACTGTTGCACTTATTGGAGTGGGAATAGTAATTTTTACCCCTCCGCTATCAAACACTTTCCCTACTGTTGCACTGACTGGAGCGGGAAATTTACGTTGAATGATTTTAAAATAGTTTAATGTTTTAATATATAATAGAATGTTTTTTAATAGATTTTATGTTATTGGTTTATGTGTGTATATATATGTATATTTATTTGCTAGATTTTTATATAATTTTGAAATGATAAAATACATTAAAATTATTAGTTTAATAATTGTTTTAAAGTAAAAATATATATATATATTTATTATTATATATGTGTTTAACTTTTTAAAATGAAGTTTATTTGCTATATTTGTTAAAATGTATATTAAATCCAATTTATTTTTTAATTAATTTTATTCTTTAATATATTTATTATTAATTAATTTATTTGATATATATAAAAACAATATTTTGTACAACTATATTTATGAAATCGATATTTTTTCCAGATATTTTTGTACTTACCATTATAAGTATAGGATGTAGATATTTTTGACACTGATATTTTGGTCAGAATATTTTTGTGTGGGGATATTTTGGGTGTCGATATTTTATCAGTGTACCACCTTTTTGAGTCTAGGCTGTCTGGGTTGTTTGATCGCTTGGGGCGTATTGTGGAGAAACTAAGGGGCTCATTACGATACCCGGCGTAAAAAAATCCGCCAGGCATGGAAGCGGCAAAAATCCGCCCGCACACACCGCCTGAACACCGACCACGCCATTATGAGTACACAAACCGAAAACCGCCATCGGCGGAAAAATCACACAAAATACCGCCCGCCATCGTCCGAGTCGGAGTCAAACCGCCCGCCACGGACGGAAACACGCACGACAACACAAAACCGCCCGCCCACACGGCCGACACACCGCACGTGAAATTACGATCGCACCGCCATGAGCGCGGAAAAACAACAAATATACCGCCCGCCAGCGCAAACAACGCCGATGAGAATCGACACGGCAGAAGCCATGGCGCCCACGTACCTGCACAGAAACCATCCGCACACAAAACCAATAGCACACAACATGGCCAACAAGTCCACACAGCAAGGCACACACAAATACACAAGCACAGTACACATCCCGAAAACACCCCCCGGACAAACAAAAAATACAAAGGCCAGAACCCCAGACACAACACACCTGAAAACAACAGACCATGAGGACACACCCACATAGGTGAGTACAAAAGCAGCACTCCCACAGACCACAGCCCCTTGCTACATCGCAAACCAGAGAGGAGAGGAGAGGACACAGTGACACAGCAAGGACAGCAGCACACCACAGAAACGCACACATCACAACCACCACCACCACCACCAAACACCGGCACCACAAACCCCCTGCACATTACACAACACACACCGCACCAGCACCACAAACACCATGGCACCACAAAGGATGCCCAAGTTCACGCCCATGGAGCTGACGGTCATGGTCGACGAGATCATCAAGGTGTACCCACAAATCTATGGGAACATGGTCCAGCACACACCACTAGCCACCAGAAACAGAATGTGGACCCGGATCGTAGACCAGGTCAATGCAGTCGGGACCCTGCCCAGGAACAGAACCGAGATAAACAAACGTTGGAATGACGTAAAGAGCCTGGTCAAGAAGAAGGAGGGCAAAAACAGAGAGCTGGCTGCCGTCACTGGCGGAGGGAATCCCGCGCTCTTTAAGACCTTCAAAGCGTGGGAGGAGAAGGTGCGAGTCGTAATCCATCCGGAGATCCTCGCCGGATTAGCAGGGGGAGTGGAGGCTGGTAAGTACAAACTAATGTATACCAGCACACCGCTATGTACTCACATGCGCAACTACCATGCCACAGCTCCCAGGGACAAACACCCCCATGTCCAGCACACAATACACAACACATCACACACACATGCAACAGACACTACCACACACAGCCCAAACCGAACAACTGTAAGATGCGTGGGGACATGTGTACACTAAGCCAGCCACGTAACCACCAACAGGTCCCCAAATATGCCAGAAGCGCCACAACGAGCACCCACCACACCCATGTGTCCGCCACAGCTGCACTAACCGACAAGTAACAGGTAAGTGGCAGGAACACAAAGTGCAGTGGGTGGGACGGTGGACAGCCCAAGTACAACACACACCAGGCCCCAGTCCCACAGCACAGCAAGGAGGAGCATCCCCCACACCCCACAGCCACGTGTCAGCCACCGCAGTGCACAACGACAGCCGAAAGGCAGACATCACGGTCCACAGCAATCGGTGTCAGTGGGTGTACAGCCACCCCCACGACCCACTACACCCCCCACCCCCACAGACCTGCAACATGGAGCACCCCCGCTTAGAGCCATGTGGCATCCAGTACAGTGCACGCACGAACAACTTGCAGGTGGGAAACTGGACAGGGCTGGATTACTGGAGGCATGAGGACCATAACACCACCAACACATGGGACATGTCACGTAGCACACGGACACGCAGCACCGCCCACCGTCACGAACAAGTGAACAATGTGCACACGGACATGAACAGCAGACTCACACCCCACATGACCCATCACAGACATAGCAACACCCAAGGAGCCACGTCTGCATGCACAAGCCACACTGAATATAGTCCCACACGGCAGCCACTGTGCAACTCATCACACACAACCGAAACACCATTGAAGTCCTGTCCATGTAGCCCCCACTGCCTGTCAACCCCACACCCCACAACTACGCCTATGTAAGACAAACAACACTAGACGCAACAGAGCGGAACAACAGAAATGCACACGAACACCACTGAACCCATCAAACTCACAGACACACCATGCACATACAACATACCATCCATCCCATCCGTCAGCCCCAGTCACATGAAAGGCATGTCATCCGCACAGCTGCCACACATACAGCAGTCACGCTAAGACACATGCCCATGACCAACCATGTGCCAGAAGTCAATTAAGCGCACGACACACTGTGAGCAACAACACACAACATGGGCCACACCCCCCGAGCACTGCAGTGATGCACCTGGCACAGGGCAGCACGCACACCAAGGAGATGGGACAACTGCAATACGTTGGCTGGCACACAACTATCACTCACTCATAACGATGCGTCCAATGCCATGTCCAGTAACCACAACAGACAGCAAATATGCAGGGCATGTCAGGCATGCACACACCTCAGACCATGCACTGTCATGCTGCCACAACACATGTCACGTTCGGCACCCATGGCTCACAGCATGTACCCCAAAAGCATATCCCCTCCCAAATGCGAATCTGGGGCATGGCCCCCATGTTGCCATATGCGTTCCTAAGCGTTCCATTTGAACCCCAAAAGCATATTCCATCCCAAATGCGAATCTGGGGCATGGCCCCCATGTTGTCATATGCGTTCCTAAGCGTTCCATTTGAACCCCAAAAGCATATTCCATCCCAAATGCGAATCTGGGGCATGGCCCCCATGTTGCCATATGCGTTCCTAAGCGTTCCATTTGAACCCCAAAAGCATATTCCATCCCAAATGCGAATCTGGGGCATGGCCCCCATGTTGCCATATGCGTTCCTAAGCGTTCCATTTGAACCCCAAAAGCATATCCCCTCCCAAATGCGAATCTGGGGCATGGCCCCCATGTTGCCATATGCGTTCCTAAGCGTTCCATTTGAACCCCAAAAGCATATCCCTCCCAAATGCGAATCTGGGGCATGGCCCCCATGTTGCCATATGCGTTCCTAAGCGTTCCATTTGAACCCCAAAAGCATATCCCCTCCCAAATGCGAATCTGGGGCATGGCCCCCATGTTGCCATATGCGTTCCTAAGCGTTCCATTTGAACCCCAAAAGCATATCCCCTCCCAAATGCGAATCTGGGGCATGGCCCCCATGTTGCCATATGCGTTCCTAAGCGTTCCATTTGAACCCCAAAAGCATATTCCATCCCAAATGCGAATCTGGGGCATGGCCCCCATGTTGCCATATGCGTTCCTAAGCGTTCCATTTGAACCCCAAAAGCAAAGTACAAACCAGACCCAGGATGGGCCAGGAGCCCGCATACACCAGAGTCACAATGAGTAGGGGCAAAGCAACACACCCATCGGCATGGCCAATCCGTCCCATGCCACATGTGCACAGCACACAGTCCCATTGCCTAGCACACACAACTACAGATGCCACAGCCACACACTCGCCTCCGGGAAACCCATGTACGAGATTGCACGAACTGCCAATGTCAGACGACTAATACATACTTCGCCAGGTGCAACACAATAACAAATCTCATTCTCTCCACAGGTGACGAACTGCTGGACGCTGGGGATGGAGACAGCAGCCAGCACAGCCAGCCTACAAGCCCCCAACGAGGACACACGGATCTGGAGGATCTGTCCACCTCTTCGGACACGGACCACCAAGCTGGCCCATCTGGCGTGGCAGGGCCCAGCCGCTCCCCAGGACCCCTCCTACCCACCAACCCATCATCCAGGGATGCTGAACAGTCCCAGTCCCCTGCTGCCACTGTCGTTGCGGCCACACCCACGGTCATTGCGGCCACTACCACTGCCGCAACCGCCACCATCGCCGCACCGACCACCACCGCCTCCACCACCACCACGTCTTCGCTGGCACCAGCCCCAGCGCAGGTGGTGGCCCGGCCGACTGGATCCACCCTGGGAGCCACAGCGAGGACCGTGGTGAGCAATGTGGCTAGTGGGCAGGCCGGTGGCAGCAGGACTGGTAGGAGGAGCAGGGTCAGGGAAACGCCAGCCTCCCCTGGGAGCCATGCCCTGCCTCAAATGGCCAGAGTCCTTGGGGCCTATGAAGAGGCCCAAGGACAATGGGCCAGGTCTGCTACTGACATGCAGGAGGTGCTGGGGGTGCTAAGGTCCATGGACGCCCATATGGGCCAATTCGTGTACCGTATGGACCAACTCGTGGACCTCATGGGCCAGCTGGTGGTGGCGGTGGGGTCACAGGCAAGGCCAGCAACACCACCTCCGCCACCACCTGCTAGGGCGCAGGGTCGGCCAGCAGTGTCCACTTCCCCTGCGTCCACAGCCAGTGAGCACACCTCACCCACCACCAGCAGGTCGCCACCACACACCCCCTCCCAAACGTGGAAGGGGCCGTCCGAAGAGGAAACAGATCTCCCGGGAGGACTTCGCACGCTCCAGTCGCAAGTGAGGCAGCCAGCCAGCCTTCCGCCAGCCTTCCTTGACCAGCCACTGCATTGACTTGCTCTACGATCCCACTCCACACAGCCAGCTGGATGGCATGTGTGTGTTGGACTATGGACATAGAACCAGTGGGTACACCCTGATCATCACGCAGCCATGACCGACAGCTCATTGTCACTGCACGCACCACTTTTGTCATCACCTTACACACAATCACATGTCACAGTTCGTAATAAATGCACCTTTTTCACTAACTGCTGTTTGTGCCCTGTGTTTTATTTGTACGGAATACAACGGCCACCTTGGGCGGAAGGGCACCTGATGCGTGGCATGGCAATGGAATCCGGAGGGCCTGTAGGGACCTAGGGGTGGGAGACAGAACAGGAGCACATTCAATGAGTGTGTCACACACCCATCACACAGTACATGTCAACAACTACAAGCAATGTACACACATCGCACAGAGCAATAGGGCACAATGCCACAGTCACCAACAGTGGCATACTACCCTGGCCATGGAGCGTTGACACACTGCACGCAGTGAACATACGGCCACCCTGACACAGCACACACACACCTGCATAGATACAGACACATCATCCGTCGTACATGGACACTCACCGTCAAGTGAAGTAGCGGGCGATGAGCTGCTGGCGCACATTCCCAGCTTCCTCCTCTCCGCTGTCCACCTCACTCGAGCTGTCCTGGTCTGCGGGCTGGGGCCCTGGTTGATCTCCGTCATCCACAATGAGGGGGATCTGCTTCCGAATGGCCAGATTGTGCAGCATGCAGCACGCCACCACTATCTGGCACACCTTCTGTGGGGAGTACGCCAGTGCACCCCCGGTGCGGTCCAGGCACCTGAACCTGGACTTGAGGAGGCCAAAGGTACGCTCGACCACACGTCTGGTCCTCCCATGTGCCTCATTGTATCGATCGTCTGCTGGGGTGCGAGGATTCCTCAATGGACTGAGCAGCCATGCCCCATTCGGATACGCAGAGTCACCTGGGTGTGAGGGACACAGAGAACCGTTGCTATTCCAACTGGACAGGGGACAGCATCGCACAACCAGCACGCTACACCACTCCACATACTCACCGACAATACAGCCACGATCCTGTTGCAGATTGGCCATCAGTCGTGGCAAGATGCTGTTGCGCATTATGTGTGCGTCATGGGCCGAGCCTGGAAACTTGGCACACACGTGGGTGATCACCATGTCCGCAAGGCACACCACTTGCACATTCAGGGAGTGCGTGTGCTTCCTGTTGCGGTACAGGTGCTCAGTGGCCTGTGGTGGAACAAGGCCAACATGAGTGCAGTCAATGGCTCCCACGACGTGTGGGATTCTGCCAAGGGCATAGAATGCACCCTTCACTGCCGCCAATTCACGAGCCCTGGGGAAGCGGATGTACCTGTTCCGGTACAGCATCATGGCTGCCAGTACATCCCTCAGCACCTTGCTGAACATGGGCTGGGACATCCCTCCTCCACTGCCCACTGTGTGCTGGAATGACCCAGTGGCGAAGAAATGCATGGCGGCCATCACCTTAGCCGTGGGGGTGACAGCAGTCGGATACACCCTGCGGGGATGGAGATGGGGCTCTAACATGGCACACAGTCGATGCAGAGTTGGCCTGTCCAGCCGAAACTTCCTGATTACCTCTGTATCGTCCATGTCCGCCAGCAATTGGTATGGGCGGTCAATGTTCGGTCTCCGCCTGGGTTAAATGGCAGAGGACACATGTCAAAGCAACACGGCACATAGCAATTTCGCATACACATCACTGACATGACTGAGCAAGCACATGAGCCACAGCCCAGCTGTCAAGCTGGGACGGCACGGCCACAATACACTTACACAGGTCTCCCAACAATGGCAATGGCAAGTGAGACATACCACTGCCATGTGCATGCACATGGGGATCTAGGCCCCAATGACTTGCGGGGCGTGCTGATGGGGACTGACTGCATATTCGTCAAGCGGCAACGCCACGGCAACATGAGTGTCTGCTGAGCATGGAACTGCTTCCGAGGCTGGATGAGTATGGCACACGACGACGACGATGTGGGCACGGGCTGAGCGGCCAATACAAGTGGGACCTGTGGCACGAGGGGATATGAGACAGTAGTAGGTGTCAGCACTGCACCCTATGTACAGCACTGTACGGATCACAGCTCCCGAAACATTGACTGGTGTCCACATTGACAGCCCCATGCCAAGACGGCTGTGTGCTTGCAGTCACACGTCACAGGTGAGAGGTTACATTGCACGTGCCAGGTGGCAGACGTACATAGTGGGAGCTGGCATGTGTGTGCATGTGTCTCCTGTTCAGGATCCACCAGATGGGCGCTGACTCTGTACTGACCATTGGACACAGCATGTTCCGTGGAAGGCTTGTGTGTGTGGGATGGTGGCACTGGATGTGCCTCCGTTGGGTGGGGGGCCATGCACAGGGCGGGTACGTCGATGATTGCGCATTGTTGGTCACGGTGGGTGCACCAACTAAGATGTGTTGCCCTGTGTTCAATTCCTATGTCCGCATGATGATGGACTGTGGATGTGGGCAGACTACACATTGGTCGATGTGCTGTCTATATGCATGTGCCTTCACACCAGGCACAGCTGCCCCTGCACATGTGACCCCTGCTGGACTCGCTGCTGGGTCTGTGGAGCTGATGCACCTTCTGCGCGTGGGGCGGACAGCTCTCCTCACTTCCCTCATTGCGCATGTCATGTCTTTGCCGCAGGTGACATGGATCATGGAGGGCCCACATGTACGCGTGGGTAGGCTACACATGATTGTTCACTGGTCGCCACCCCAGTCAGTGTTTCGAATGGGAAGGTTGTCGTGCTGGTGGTATGTTCGATGTGGCGGATGGGCGGGCCTAGGTGCGGGCTTACATTCCGGACATGGGGGGGTAGTTGGATTGGCGACTAGTTGCAGTACACACGGGACACGTCTCTTCCTTTCCACATCTGGGTCATCCCTTGTACTAACTGACAGTGATACAGTCATCTTCGCCCCAGCCCTCATGTCCTCCCCTCGCCCCCCAATATGCATGCTCACCTGCGAGGCTAGCGCTTGCACAGGCAGCCCCAAGCTCGCACCAGAGAGGGCAAGGAGTGTATGTGTGGGTCCAGTTGCACGAGTGGGCTGTCTC